>CM041012.1:23720362-23744951 GCA_022984855.1 Dimocarpus longan | reverse complement strand
GGCTTAACTTTACATAAATCTTTCAATTGATACAGATTCCATCTGGAAGGCCATTGTGGGGTTGCTGGATAGGCTGCTTAAGAGATAAGGAAAATGGGGCCTATCAGGCCTTGTGCCCTGGCACCTGGACAACTGTCTTGACTAGTGAAAGCGGAATTCTTTTTTACTTCGCTCGTATAAAAGCTAGCTATCTTATATACCTAGTTCGTACATGGATGAAACATTGAACAGTACTAATAGACTTAGTTCTTCCCGTTGGTTAGTAATAGACACCTTTTGACACAATCATACACGGTTTGGGTAATGCTGACCGGTAACATTAACAAGTTAACATTGTAACTGGGGCGGGATGAAACTACCATGTCTCCAGCGTGGTAGTATTTGTATCTCAGGCTATATTAAAATCTTTTCCATGCATATCTTTTCTTTAAGCCTTTCATAATTTCATGTAATCTTTTTAATTCATAAAAGGGATTTTTACACTAATTTTCATGCATAATAAAGCTACTTTCTTATCATTTAAAATATGAAATTTCATGTAACACATAAAATTCATGGTTTATAAAAATTAAAATCGTTTCAAAGTATTTCAGTAAGACACTCAACCTCGTTATTCACTCACAAAACTTTTGATTTTAGATTTCCATTCTTGGCATATACCATACACATGAACGTATTCTATATTTAGGTGATGTTACAACTAAGATTTATTCATATTGATTTTTATTCAAAAATCCTCTAATATCTAAATACACTATATCCTTCAACCAACATCGAATTTGGATTTAAAAGATTAATTTGGATTTTTGAATCATTCTATTTAAATGTGTTTTCTTTACACAGCATTTCATATAACTCATCAACTATATCATACAACTTGTCAGAAACATCACCTCCCATCACTTGGCTGAATTATCAGCATTCAAATTTCAAATTCATATTATTTTGACATAGCATTTGACACATAAGCTGTCCCAAAATTAATTTTATTACTCAAGTAATTTCAACCATTCTTTTTGCATTAATTCTTAACCAAAATGCATCACATTAATACATAAAATTCTTCCATCTCATTCTCATATAATATTTCTACACTAATAACAATCCCTACAATGTCAAAAATCAGCTCATACAACCTTGTAATAGTTATGGACAGTATGTATACCATTTCTACCTCTTTTGCCCAAATCTAATATACCTCCATTTCAATGATTTCATTTCTTATTTTTGGCATTACTAACATTATTCTAACATGATTTTCCAGCTCCTAAACTCTTCAAAATGATTCAAAAACACAGTTGAAACATAAAGTTTCCATCATGACAAAATACATGCATTTCTTCGAACAATTTATCTTATTCAATCATCTCTATACTTTAACTCATCCATAATAGCCCATGTTCTACAACAAATCAATCATATTTCATCTACAACATCTCACACTAACATAACCAATATGTATAGCAACATATATCTTAAAGATATTATCAAATTTCTCACACAAACTTCCATTACAATAACAACAAAATTTTCAGCAGCATATATCTTCACTTATCCACCACCACAACTTATTCAAATTACATTAATTTTTAACCAAACCATTTACCAATTGTTCCTTGACATCTTGGCTTGCTTCTCCACTAGCTTTGTGCCTCAAAATTGAATCAAATCATCAAAATCTCATCAATACCAGAACTGGTCGTGACAGCACTCTAATAGAATTTCATCCAAGTTTCTCAATCCAAACTCAACTTTACCTATCCTTTTTGGAGTGATCTTGCTTGGGAACCTTCCTAGACTTATTCTTGACCTTTTAATAGCTTGATCGAGCTTCAAAAATGGTGGAAAGATTGGTTGGAATGGCTGCTGCCACTGCTCTGTTTTCCCCTGTAGACAACTCACTCTTCTCCCAATTTCCAGCAACTTTTCCACTTATATAGACTTAATGACCTTAACAAATTGCCCTTGAAGTTTGTTACGTAATTACAAGCTTTGCCATTGAAAATTGCTCTTGAATTGACTCAAAAATCACTAACTTGCTATTGGTTACAATCCTTGAAATTTGATTAGGTAATTTCTAAAGATTAGTTGGATTCCAACCAACTCTTTTCCAATGCAACTAAATGTTAGGCAATTGGTTTGTAACACCCTTCCCTTGATCTTCAGTGAGATGAGAATCGAGGCGAAGGATATTACCTATCTTATTAAAATTCATTTAAACTGTTTACAAAAATTCATTTATTTTTTTATTCAATCGTTTTATTGTACAAAAAATTCGATAGAGTTTCCTCTGTAAAATTTAAACTTGTAAGAAAACATAACACTTCTAAAACATTCATTCCTCAACTTCGATTTCCGACCTTCCATCCGTTTCCAATCACTACGCCACACAACATTTATGAACACAGCCTTTAATAAAAATCATATTAATAAAAGTAAATGCCAATTAAAAGAAAAGTAATACATTTATTTACAAAATCACTTTACAATATCAAAATCTTTTATACTATTTATATATATTATCATTTACAAAATCTTATGAATATATATTCGTGTATATATATACATGCGTGTCAATACACGTTAACAAAAATACATAGTACCAAAAGAATAACTACCCTAAAATTGGAGTGATGTGACTGGTAGGCAATGTGGCAGCTAACTTCTCGTTTGTCTTTATTTACAGTGTCCAAATCTTGACCTACGCATGAAAAATCCAACGCATTAAGTATTTTTTACTTAGTGGGTATACATTTTATTTAAAAATTATAAAACTTTATTATACAACAACATAAACTCATACTTTCAACATTTTTCAAAATTTCTAATATAACATAATAAAAAGTGAATAACTAGTGAAATTTAGAAGTTACTTTTAACAACCATTTTTAAACTTTCTATCAAAAATCCGTAAAAAAATCAATTTACTACTAATTACATATACAAATACATAAAATCATTTCTTTTCAATTGTAACCACACGATTTTTCTCCAAATATTAACATTCTTCAAATACAAATCGTAAATTAATATTTCTCAAATTTTCAAACTTTTACAAATAAATTATAAAGAACTCAAATTACAAATTAATGCACATATGAAATGCAACAATTGTCATTTTTAACTATATTAACACGGTTTTCTTTTATATTTTTCAACACCCATCGTAAACACTGACACGATACTATAGATATAATATACCCTCCTGATCTTAATATGGTATACGTATGGAATAGTATATGCTCATAATATTGAGGTAATAAGATAAATTAAACTGCCCTAAAGTGAGATTGAAATTCAATATGATTCCCGAGCAGTATGAAAGTGATTAAGAAAATTATCGGATAGTCTGGAGATGATTAGTAAAAGTTTTGAAACATCCATAAAAGATTTAATAAAGTTCTTGGAGAGTTCGGATGCGTAATTTAAATTCTGATAAAATTCCTAGATCATCCAGAAATGATTTAATAATATTTTCGAATAGCCTTGGATGTATAAGTTGAAGTCTAGTATAAATTCCGAGTGGTCTAAAGATGACTAAGAAAATTTTCGGAAGGTCTGAAAATGATAATTTATGTAATAAATAAATAAATAGGCATATATTTATCTGCAATTGTCGCCTTCTGGATTTAGCTAACTAGGTTCTTCTCAAGCCCAAGCTACAGTTTTGATCCAAGTAGTATGAGAAACAAGTAGAAAATGGAGGAAAAGAGGTCAGGGAAGAAAAAGGGTGCATTGGGGATTTTTAAGTGGTTTGGCCCAATTGATGCCTACGTTCACTGTTCTCTCTCTCTCTCTCACTATTTCTGCAGAGTAATAACTTTAATATTGTCTTAGAAAAATTCATGAGTTATTCAAGCTCGAGCAAAAAGATTTAACAATTGATAAGACCAGATGAGTCTTACAATAGGAACGAACTCTCAATTCAAATAGTAAATTTCTTAAGCAAGCACGATAAATTTTGATTCCCTCATTTCACGATTCTACTCTGACCTTTTTTCATTGAAAGACCCTATTACAGTCCATCACAATATTGAATTCGAATTGTGTGAATTTCTAAAAATAAAAAAGAGTTTTTATTTCTATAAATTCGAAAAATCGATTCATTTCTTGGTGTCAAAAAAGATCCTTTACAAAGAGTTTCCTCCAATATTTATAGAGAAAGGGGAGATGTTACCATAAAACGTAATAAGACAAAATATAGTAAGTCAAACTGAAATGATGGGTTACATTGAATGCGGCTAATATCTGTCAGGTTAATTGTAGAAAAGCATGGTTTAGACGGCAACCCCATGCTGGTTAGGTGAAATCTCCTTAATCTACGCTGTAATCTCTTACGGGATTGACATATACGGTATGCTTTGAGCTGTAATCGGTTATGAGTGTTCTAACTATAGTTGACTTGTAGTTTGAGAAATATGGCAAAAGCGACCTCTTTAGCGAGAAGAATATTTTGTCAAGCTGACGAGTAAATAAAGCTCTGCCGAACTGATCTCATTAAGGGTTGTTGATAAAAGTCATAAGTGAGGTATCCAACAATCTGATGGTCAAGCTGATAACGAGTACATACAGAAATAGCTGAGCAATTTTTACGGGTAGATTTACGAGCACATGATCAATTCCATAAACGAGACGGGCAGATTATCGAGCAGATAAGCGGGCAAATAGACGAGTAGAGAGTTGGGCCTTCTTGGTTGTTCGATTGTTGGGCCTATTCTTTGGACTTTTGTCAGCTTACTTGTCTTGATCGTGAAAACACCCACAACATAAGCCCCCTAACTCTTGGTGCATTTTATGGACCAGGTATTACATCTTAAGAACGAGCTGCTTTGGTGGAAACAGTTACTTCGCCTTTTCAAATTCTACTTTATTTCAGGACACGTGGCATTATCCCAGACAGCGGTTACAAGACACACAACGCACCTGTGCATTTAATGCACGTCTTTCAATTGATTGTGTATGATGACAAAATCCCGAGAATCAAGCAACGTTGTCAGATCTGAGGCGGTTACACAGCTGTTTTATTCCAACGGCTAGCGCTCCAACGGCTATAAAAAGGACCAAGACTTTTCATTTTCCTTTCTTCCTACCACTTTCAAACTTAGACGCCTCTTCGTCTCCCAACTTTCTCTGAGCTCTCCGCCACTGTTCGCCGTTCTCCTCTCTGAGCCACTAGATTCTTCTACTGTCAAGGTGAGCTTTTATTTTCACAATGACATTTTTATTTCCATTTTTGTGTGCATGGCATTCTTTCTTTGAGTCTGGTTTATATTCTTCGTTTTTTCTTACGTTTCTCTGAAGAACCTGAGCAAGAGATTTTCTGGCCTTGCTGGGGGTACATTTTCATTCTGCTTTTTGTTTACTTAGGTCTGGAACACTTGCAAAAATAGTTTTTTATTTTTTTATTTTTTTTATTTTGTATTTTTTATACACTGAGCTTTGAGGAGTTCTCACATAAGGACTCTTCTGTCCTTCATTACTCTCCTAGGCACACGACTTGACGCTTAGGAAAAGTAGATTTAGGATTATTTTATTTTTTAGGCTTGGTCAGCTACTAGTGACCTAATCCGTTGCCTTTTTTGTAGATGTCAAGTCGTGGACGTTGCCATCACCGAATAGGGGCTCATGATGAGAACTCTGGGGAGGTATCTGCTTAACAAGTTAGGGATTCTCCCAGTGCAACTTCCCAAAGCGACAAAAGTGCACTAGAGTCATCAGGGCGAGAGGATTCTCTTGTTGGCGAGCCCTTTTATCAATATGACTCCATCGTTATCCGCAACGAGCTCGCTACAATAGTCAAAAAGTTTGGCTTTTCTTCTGGATGTCGTATTATGGCACTAGCTCTGCACGATCACGCGACTTACCCTCCTAAGGGGTTTATAGCGATCAGTTGCCAACATGTAGAGTTAGGGTTTAGGTTTCGAGTCCCTAAATATCTCATTGACCTCCCAAACGACCTGGCCCTAGCCCCTTTCCAACTCACACCAAACTCATATGTACATTTGACTTCCTTAGCCTGTGTCTTCATCAAGAATGGGCTTCCACCTCCAACCCTAATCATGATCCAATACCTTTTTCATTTCAAATCCACCACCAGTACCAAAGTAGAGAAATGAGATGGCATTTACTACATCGCCGCTCGTAACTCGCCTTACAAAGTGTTTCTGCCCAAGGGGGTTGGTAAGTCGAACATGGGCTACTACAAGATCCGTTGGTTCTATGCATCTTATCTGTCCCTGCTAAAACTTGAAAACTTTACTTTCACACTTAATCCGGGTGAGCATATTTTCTGCTCGCTACTCTTGTATGCATGCATTATTATTATTTCTGAACTTACTAATCTTCTTTTTTTCATGTGCAGACATCAGTAAGAGCTCGATTGATCTCTTCAACGAGGAGCTAGAGGCACTCTAGAGATTTTTAAAGGTTAAGGACCTTTTAGATGATTACTTTCTAGTCGACTACTTTTTGAGCGATTATGGGCTCACACTTGGGGTCGGGACCAAGCTTCTAAACTTGTCAAGAAGATTAGAGTGAGCAAAAAGCAAGTGGTCTCTTCACTCTTCATAGAATTTGAAGAGGGTACGTCCACTCCGATCGTCAAGAAGCTTGCTACCATGGTGTGGCTATGTTTGGATACACCTCCACCCTTTTCGGGGGTCGAGACCAATGAGCCTGAAGTTCAAGTAATGGGCTCTACAGAACCTCCTTCTCAATCAATAGGACAATTCAACTAGAGGCTACATCGCCCCCTCAAAAAAAGGGCGTGAAATACAAATAAGTGGGGAAGAAACCTATAAAACAAACAGCCCCACCAAAGGAGCCCACAGACCAGGTGGTTCATCAACAGGGCCATCAGGGGCCAAAGATAAAGGAAAGGGGGTCACGGAGCCCCTTCCAAAATGTCAAAAGACTAAAGGCAATGAGCCCGCTGCAGAGGGGGTCGACGAGGAGCAGACCCTAGAAGTTGATGCTATGGAATACTTCAGCGACCTTTTGGATCAGTTGCTAGAGTTGCTGGGATCTGAGAAACTCGATGTCTACCAGAAACATATCCATGGCAGTCAGTTGATCAGCTATGTTGCTCGTCACAATGTGCTGGTAAGTTTTAACCTTGATCCCTTACCTTACCCTATCTTCATTTCTGTTATTGACGTATCTTCATTTCAGATTTCCATGGCACTGATGAAGATGTTTAGGGACTTCCTCGATCTGGCGAAAGAAAAGGCATAACTTGAGGTTGCTATGAAGAAGCCCGAGGATGACAACAAGAAAATAAAAGATGAGTTAGAAAAGGTGAAGAAAACTGTACTCAACCTCGAGCAGAAGCTCAAAAACGCTAACAAGTGGGCAGATAGGGCAGAAGAGGCCTTGTCTCAGGAGGTTAAGCTTAGGGAGATTATTGCTTCCTCACTTGATCTTGCCACTGAGGAGAACAAGAAGATAAAGCAAGAGGCCATCTTTCAGAATAAGCAAGCTGAAGATGCTGAAAAGAGGGCCAATCTGGTTTTGCAGGACTTAAACACCATGAGTGGTAATCTTGCTCACACCTAGGAGTTACTTAGCTAGGCAAAGGCTCGTAAGGAAGCCACTTTGAAGACTAGTAGTGACAAGACCCAAACCAGACCTTCTCTAGGCTCTTGTCTAGAGGGCCCCGTCGGGCACTTCAACGGACTTCCCGAACCCGACTTGTCGGATTGGAGAAATCCGGGAAGCGAACCCCTTTACTTTACTTAACCGGTTTACTCGTTTTAGGCTTAAAAATTTTATTTTCTTTTAATATAGTTGAAACGGTGTGAATTTTTCGCGTTTGATTGAAAACTAATTTTATAAAAATTGGACAGCATAACGGCTGTAAATTTAACATTTCCAAAATCAACCTGTATAAGAAATACACTTCGAACTATTTTGATCACCGTCCAACTTCTTTCAATCTCAAACATGCATTTTTTCATTCATTTCACAAACATGCAATTCTTTTACAAACATAATTCACATATGTAATTAACATATAACAACTCATACTTATATGAAATATGTGCCTTGTGCAATATGTGCATATCAAGTGTAATGGTTCATTTATATATACATAACAAAATATGATTTATAATCCGTCAAGTATCTCATGTCAACACATAATTATTTGATTCAATATATACACATGTACACAATATCAAAATACATTAACATCCATATATTTCGTCTCATTATTTCCCCCACGTAAAGTTAATCAAAATAATGTCTTTGATGCAAGAGCGTCCGTGCCAACGTCTACTAAAGTATACAAGTTACACAAAACAAAGAGAGGTTAGGCAATATATATATAAAGGTATAACTCCGCATAGACATTACTTAGAAAATAATCGATTTTAATTTTTTTCTTTTGAAAACCATTTCTCATAAGACAACCATGTGCAAAGCCACTACACACGGAATTTGCTACATCGCGACGTAGGGCGAACTTTCTCAACTCTAGGTAACCACAACGCGGAATTTTCTACATCGCCGTTGTAGTGCCAATAGCTTATACTTTACGCAACTACATGCGGAATTTTCTACATCGCATATTGTAATGCAATTTACTCATCACTTGCAATTAGATACGGAATTTTCTACATCGTATCACATTGCTATCAACCTTGACAACTACGAGCGAAATTTTCTACATCGCCGCGTAGTGCCAAGATGCTAATATCACAACATGCACATGGGTCTTAATTCAACTTTACTTTGCTTTACTTTTAAACCTTTTTGCAACTTACTTTTGCCTTCGAATTTCATTTCTAGGTTCTAGGCATAACTCATTACTCAACATAAAACTTATGATTTTGGAAAACAATTTTGCAAAACTCTTTGAAACAATATATTTTATCATTGCCATATAAATGGAAATCAACTAGATGTAAGTGAAGTGAAGGACACTTACCTCGATCCCAACGCTCTCAATGCCTCAACGAGCCTCTCGCGTCTTGTCCGCGTGCTCGTCACCTACACATCATAGTCTCGTTATAACTTACTCACTTTCATAGCTAAAACTAATAAAAATAGAGTTTCCAATACATTCAAAACTCACTACACCACACTTTCCCAACTCGATTTTTTTTTACTCGACCGAGTGACAGGCCCCTTTCTAACTACTAGCTAGGCGACCTGCCCGGCAACCCCACGGTGGCTCCCCAGTCGAGATCTGCTCCGGCTGGAAAGTTCCCGAGGAGCTAAGCCTCATTTCTGTTCTAAAATACTTGAAATCCTTTTAGTTTTTGAAAATGGGTGGGAATTTTGTTCGTTGAAAATAACTTTATAAAAATAGGATTTTTACGAAAATCCGACAGCACAACGGCTGTTTTTCTAAAATTTCACTCTGTAAAATATTTCATAAAACCTGTATAATTATATTCACAAATATTCCCAATATATCAATAGGCCTCAGGCCCTTTTCAAACTCATAATCATGCAATAATACGGAAGCAACTTGAATAAAATCTTAAAACGACATGCATGATATTTACAATGAAATCCTTAATTCAAAGTAATATTTATAAAACTAGAAAATCTGGAAAATGATAATAAATACAATACATGATGCTATGACTAGAAAATAGTGCAGTCTGGTCGCGTGTCTAACTGGCCTGGACGTCCGAAGGAGATACGCCTGCCGTGCTGCTCGTACCTGCACCTGAGGGAGGATTTTTAAGAAAGACAGGAAAAACAGTGGTGAGAATAACTCAGTGAGTGGGTAAGTTTACATAAACTATGCTTTTGCTTAAAATACTATTCCTCCCAAAAATAAATTGGAAAACTATTACTTACTTACTATTTCTGAAAACGAGATACTCGTTTAAAACATGTGAAAGTTACTTATCAAACTTTTCTTAAAAATTTTTCTTATTTTCTTACTAGCCTATCTGGCAACCCAGGGAAATCTTGTCCTTCGTGACGATGCGAAGACACGCCACTAGGATAGGGGAACTCTCACCATGTGTAGTCGCAGATGTGGATACAACTCTGGGATCGCGATTCCCTCCAACATCAGGCAGATCTACACTATCCCATACGTGCAGAGGGTGACTGACAGACTCGATCCCTCCAAAGTTAGTAACTCCCCCCAACTACCGTACACGTATGGAATACTTTCGGCCGGGTGTAATCTTAGGGGCTAGGGTAAACCATAGGCATATATAAAATGAAATCTCGGCAATATGCTGTAATATTGCAAATTAACTTTCACAAATACTATCTCTATGCATGTATATAATTTCAACTTGCTCAATTACTTTACTGAAGAATATAAACATATTCAAAGCATAAACTTTAAAGCTATACATGCATTTATAGATGATAAACTGAAAACTATAAACTTTTACTAGAATCTCAAAATCTTTTACTTGCTAAAACTGATTGCATTCAATAACAGAATGTATGAAAACTTTTAAAAAAAAACCACACTCACAACTTGCTTCCAAAATACTTATCACCGCTTCCCGTTACGGCTCTCGTTCGATTTCCGATTCACCTACAATTGATTTCGATCGAGATGTCGTTAAAACATAACTCGTGCGCAACCAAACTTTAAGCCATACTAGGATTTATAAACACAATAATTCAAGCGACCATCCTCACACGATAACATAACGGAAAACTCATATTTGCACGCGAAGACTATTTCAAACCGATTCGTTATCGCGACTTAAACTACTCAAAACTCTACGGTTACAAAACCGACAACTATGCCATTCGAATCTAATGTAACATTATCAGAATCAGATTCCAATGAATTCACTAAACCAATTATTCGAAACCAAACGACAAACTTAAAGCTTACGCGATTTCAACTAATTATCGCGTTATCTCGTTTTAAGCGTTTCGCGCGATTCCTTTGTTTCCGCTTAAACTTATTGTCAATTTCAACTCGAGACTTTACTTAAAACACGGTAAATGAATATTCAAACATGATTAAACACAAAAAAGAAAATATGGCAGCAAGCTTAGCATATTCATTTCCGATTTCAACTTCCGAAATTTCGACAATTAACGATTTCACGCGAAACCAAAACTATCCGATTAACTTTATTAAAACTCAAACTATCTCAACTTCAACTTCAACACTTTAATGGGCTTAAAAAATAACTCGGGGCAGCGAGATAATATTCACATTCCTTTTATATTCGACAACGAAAATCACAAACTAACAATGCTCGCATTCGCGGAAAAATCAACCGAATCGCTCGGAAACGATTTCTAAATATCCGAACGACTATCCAATACTTTAAAACACTTTAATACAATCCATTTTCCATGACCACAAACGCGAAACCAAAAACATATTTCAACAGCCCCTAAATATCTCATAACAGCCCATAAACAACATTCAACGAATACGATCGATGATAAAAACACAATCGCAACATCAACGAGCGAACCTCCGCACTAACGAGGTTCTCAATCCTAAACCCAATCATGTCATCATCAATTTCATCCACAACAATTCTTATTCACATGCTCACTTTAATAATTACTCGTAGCTTCTCAACAAAGAAAATGGGGCAGCACTTACTTAATTGCTTCGCATTCGAAACGGCTTCCGAATCTCTCGCACGTTCTCGGCAGGAAGCTGTCCCCTTAGATGATGTTTCGCTTCAGTTCTGAAATGGATTCTTGGTCTGACAATTGTTTGGCAGCAGCTTAAACAACGGCTTGCGACGACGATATGGCAGCAAGACAGCTCACGGCAGCAACACCCCTTGAACAGCAAGCTTGCAACGGTGACAGCACACTCACGATGGCAGCAACTCAGCTCGGCAGCAAGGTGACAATGGCGACAATGGCCAGCTCGTGAATCACAAGACAGCAAGGTGATGGCAGTACGAGCACAGTCTCCTCACACCAGCACAAGGCAGCGACGGTAGCAGCATTCCTTAACGGCGACAGCAAAGGCATCACTCCTCAGCTTGCATGCAAGGGCAGAAAGTCCCAAATCTGATATTGCATGCGACTAGATGATTCAGATCTGCTCTTGTCTTCTCCTTGCATCAACTGGATCTGAAAACAGCAGCTGACGCTTCACGGTCAGCACTAGACAGCAACGGCAGCAAGTCCTCAGGCCTGACAGCAGCTCACGGGTTCAGCTTGCCCAAACCGAAACTCCTTTGCTGCACTTCTTTTGCTTTTGGTTTCTGCTTTCTGATTTGAAATGAAGAAGAAGTTGAAGAAGGATGGCCGAATGGGCTTGATTCACTCTCGGTTTTTGGGTGGAGAAATGGTGAATGAATGACATTGGCTTTTGTTTTGAAATGAAGTGTTGACCGAGCTTGATATAATTATATTGCTTTCCTCTTTTTCAATCACATATAATACTATATAATTGCTCTCATTTGGACACTTGTACCATCCTTCCATTGCATGTGTGACACTTGTCACAACCATGCATAAAGTTTACTTTATTTATTAAAACCCTTCCATGCATTTCTTGCTTAAATTTCCAAGCTCGGATTCCGTCCGTCCGTCCTGGAATTCGCTTTTAATTAAATCTCGGGTTCGCATTCTCGGAATTACTTAAAATATCGAATCCATCTTCGCGAACACGACTTTATTTTTCTTATTCTAAAATAATTATTCCAAAAATATCCGGACTCGATAATTATATTTTTTCGATCGGACGCGATCCATCGGAAAAATATTTCGCTCTCCGACGAACGCGGATCTGGGTTTTACAATTCACCCCTCCTTATAAAAATTTCGTCCTCGAAATTTACACAACTTCATACAATGCATTTCAACGCTAGAATCTATCAACACTAGGATTTAACAAACATACTCAATACTTTCTTGAATTAAATTTTCATAGCTCGAATAACTAAAGATTCTTACTTGTATCAAAAAGATGCGGATACTGAATGCGCATCTGCTCCTCGTGCTCCCACGTGGCTTCCTCCACTGCATGATTCCTCCACAACACTTTTACCAACGGAATAACTTTGCTGCGAAGAACCTGATCCCTCCTATCAAGAATCTGAACTGGGGTCTCCTCATAAGATAGGTTCTCCTTGAGTTCCATTGGCTGCTCTGACAACACGTGCGAAGGATCTGCGATGTACTTACGGAGCATCGAGACATGAAACACATTATGGATCCTGGAAAGTTCTGCTGGCAGTTCAAGTCGATACGCTACCTCACCTACTTTGCCAATCACTTCGTAGGGACCGATAAACCGAGGGCTTAACTTACCTCACTTCCCAAAACGAATTATTCCTTTCCATGGAGATATCCGTAGGAACACCTTATCCCCGACTTGGAACTCCAAATCCTTTCTACGCTTATCTGCGTAACTTTTCTGACGATCCTGGGCTATCTTCAGATTGTCCCGAATAACCTTGATCTTCTCTGTAGTCATCTGAACAAGCTCGGGCCCAATCAACTTTCTCTCGCCCATTTCATCCCAACATACCGGCGTCCTACACCGTCTTCTATACAGTGCTTCATACGGTGCCATGCCGATACTAGCCTGATAGCTGTTATTATAGGCAAACTCGATTAAAGACAGATGATTTTCCCAGCTTCCTTCAAACTCTATCACACAAGACCTGAGCATATCCTCCAAAGTTTGAATAGTACGCTCAGACTGACCATCTGTCTGCGGATGAAATGCTGTACTGAAATGTAATCGAGTACCTAATGCTTTCTGGAGACTAGGCCAAAATCGGGATGTAAATCTCGGATCTCTATCTGATACGATTGACACTGGAGCCCCATGCAATCTTACTATCTCATCGACATACAACTTAGCCAATCTATCCAGGGAATAAGTACTTCTGATAGGTAGGAAATGAGCTGACTTCGTAAGTCGATCTACTATCACCCAAATACTGTCATAACCATTTCGACTTCGAGGAAATCCTACCACAAAGTCCATAGTAATACGCTCCCATTTCCACTCCGGGATGGAGAGTGGCTGAAGAAGTCCTGATGGCCTCTGGTGCTCGGCTTTCACCTGTTGACAAATCAAGCATCTTGACACAAATTCAGCTATCTCTCTCTTCATACCTTTCCACCAATAATGCTCTTTCAAGGTATGATACATTTTCGTACTTCCTGGATGCATAGCGTATGCTGAGGAGTGAGCTTCATCTAAAATTTCTTTCTTGAGTTCCGCCACATCTGGAACACACAACCTCTGTCTCATCCTCAACGTACCGTCATCCCTGACTAAGAAATCTCCCTGCTGGCCTGACTCTACTCCCTGTCTGATCTTAATTAACTGAGGATATTGAATCTGCAACTCTCGGATTCTATCCACGAGTACCGGTCGAACCTGAAAAGTAGCTAATAATGCACTTGAACTCCCTACTTCCAAATTAACTCCCAAAGATCTCATCTCTACTAACAATGGAAGATATCCAGCTCTTAAATGAGCTATCGAGCTGGAGGGTCTCCTACTCAATGCATCGGCTACTACATTTGCTTTTCCGGGATGGTACTCTATAGTGCAATCATAATCCTTGAGCAGCTGTAACCATATTCTTTGTCTCATATTCAATTCCTTCTGGGAGAACAAATACTGAAGGCTCTTGTGATCTGTAAATATCTGACATTGAACTCCGTATAAGTAATGCCTCCAGATCCTGAGTGCAAAAACCACTGCGGCCAACTCTAGATCATGGGTCGGGTAATTCTGCTCGTGCTTCTTTAATTGCCTAGAAGCATAAGCTATCACCTTTCCATTTTGCATCAGAACACAACCCAAACCCTGCTTCGAAGCATCACTGTACACCACAAAGCCTTCACTTCCGGAAAGAAGAGTAAGCACTGGAGCTGTAGTCAATTTGGTCTTCAATTCATCGAAACTCCTCTGACAAGCTTCTGACCACTCAAACTTTACTTCCTTTCTGGTTAGCTTCGTCAACGGGATGACAATCCTAGAAAATCCTTCAACAAATTTCCTGTAATAACCTGCCAACCCTAAGAAACTCTGAACCTCAGTTACGGTTGTAGGCGGTTTCCAGTTCACAATCGCTTCAATCTTCTGAGGATCAACACTAATCCCATCAGCTGAAACCACATGGCCTAAAAATAAAACTTCATTTAACCAGAACTGACATTTGTTGAACTTGGCATACAATTGCTGCTCTCTTAACGTCTGTAAAACCAATCTCAGATGCTCAGCATGCTCTTCCCTACTACCAGAATATACTAATATATCGTCAATGAACACTATGACAAACTTATCCAAAAATTCATGGAACACCCGATTCATCAATGCCATGAATGCTGCTGGAGCATTAGTTAGTCCAAAAGGCATAACCAAGAATTCATAATGTCCATAACGCGTTCTGAAGGCAGTCTTAGGAATATCATCTTCCTTGATTTTTAACTGATGGTACCCTGATCTCAGATCTATCTTAGAAAACACCCTTGCACCTTGTAACTGATCAAACAAATCATCGATCCTCGGTAAAGGGTATTGATTCCGAATAGTTACCTTATTTAATTCCCGGTAGTCAATACACAATCTCATACTTCCATCTTTCTTTTTAACAAAGAGCACTGGTGCTCCCCAGGGAGATACACTGGATCTGACAAAGCCCTTGTCTACCAATTCTTCCAACTGAATCTTCAATTCCTTCAACTCTGGAGGTGCCATCCTGTACGGTGCTCTGGAAATTAGGTGCTGTTCCCGGAATCAGATTAATCTCGAATTCAAAATCCCTATCTGGAGGTAAACCTAGAAGATCTTCCGGAAACACATCAGAAAACTCTGCAACCACAGGAATATTTTCTAACTGAGTCTCCCTCTCGGACGAATCTATCACATAAGCCAAATAACCAGCACATTGTTTCTTTAACATCTTTCTCGCGGTCATGGCTGATATGATACGGGACGGAAGCATTCTATGCTCCCCTCGAAATACTACATCTGACTCTCCCATTGAACTGAACTTGACTTCTTTCTGAAAACAATCCACTACGGCATGATGCATAGCTAACCAATCCATACCCAAAATAATGTCGAAGTCACATATATCCAATAATATCAAACTAACTGGAAAGGATCTATTCCCAAGTACAATATCATAATCTCTGCAAACACTCTCTGCTACTAAGGAATCTCCGGTAGGAGTAGCTACTACCATATCACACTCTAAAGGTTCTAACTTCATACTAACACGACTGGCAAAGCTTTTAGAAACAAAAGAATGCGTAGCACCAGGGTCTATTAAAACATGAGCATTGGAATTAAAAACTGTTACAGTACCTGTCACCACCTCTGGTGTAGCTTCAGCATCTTGTTGTGTTACCGCGAACACCCTGGCTTGAGTACGGGGTCTCCCTGACTGTCCTCTGGGTGGCAAACCTCTCCCAGTACCTCTTCCGGATTGAACTGTAGTCCCTGGTCCTCTCATCTGCGGACCTCTCTGATCCTGCGATTGACCCCCGCTAGACTGTCCTTGAGTAGACGGTCTCGACCCAATGGCTCCTGTTGTTCTCTGCGGGCACTCCTTCATAAAATGTCCCTCTTTACCACAATGATAACATCCAGTGATACCTATATGACACTCTCCTCGGTGCATCCTGTTGCATTTCCTGCACGGCTCTCCGCTCTGAGTATTACCTCTGTTCTGGGGTCCTGATGGAGGTCTGACTGAACTCTGACTAGACGCGGCTCCCTGACTTCGCTGTTTGCTACCTGACCATCTAGACTTACCTCCAGTTTTCGGTGCCTTGCTGGAGCCTCCTGAATACCAACCTGACCCCTGACTGCGCTTAAATTTCTGCATCGGCTCTTTGTCACCTATTGTTGTCCTCTCTACCCTCAAAGCTGCTTCAACTATCCGCCCATACTCTCTGTGCTCTGCAGCTACCACATATGCCTTGATCTTCGGATTCAGGCCCTGCACGAACTTATGACACTTGTTCACATCATCATTCACGATAAACGGCGCCACTCGAGACAATTCGGTAAACTTCCTTTCATACTCTTCGACTGACATGTTACCCTGCACAAGACTGTAAAACTCTTCAATCTTTGCATCCTTGTATGCCCTTGGGTAGAATTTCTCATTGAACTCTTCTTTGAATTTTTCCCATGAGACTTGTTCGGTTGTTCTTCGCTTGACGGAATCCCACCAATCTCTAGCTGAAGCTCGAAGCAAGAATGAAGCAATTGACACCTTTTGGAGATCGGTGCATTCCATCTGTTCCAACACCCTTTCAGTATTATCCAACCACTCCGTTGCACTCTCTAGACCACCCGCTCCGTCAAAAGCATCGGCACCTAATTTTCTTGCCCTCTCTACAGTGGCGCTTGGTGCGCGAGGCCTTAACCCTTGTATAACCTGGGCTAATCTCTCGATCGGATCCTGCTCAGGCTCTACTACCGGTGGCTCAACTGGAATCCCTGGCTGAGGATCATTGACGGACTCATTTACTTGCTCCCTTACTTCTGGAGCAGGAGGTGGAGCATTATCAGCGGCTCTCCTTGTACGCGGACGACCGACGCGACGCATGACTCACTACACTTGAACCAGATACTTAGTCATAAAATGTATAATGTTTTAGAAATTCTATGAAAATGCTTGAAAATCATGTAATGCATTTAAAATCTTTGCTCTGATACCAACGTTGACAGGCCCCTTTCTAACTACTAGCTAGGCGACCTGCCCGGCAACCCCACGGTGGCTCCCCAGTCGAGATCTGCTCCGGCTGGAAAGTTCCCGAGGAGCTAAGCCTCATTTCTGTTCTAAAATACTTGAAATCCTTTTATTTTTTGAAAATGGGTGGGAATTTTGTTCGTTGAAAATAACTTTATAAAAATAGGATTTTTACGAAAATCCGACAGCACAACGGCTGTTTTTCTAAAATTTCACTCTGTAAAATATTTCATAAAACCTGTATAATTATATTCACAAATATTCCCAATATATCAATAGGCCTCAGGCCCTTTTCAAACTCATAATCATGCAATAATACGGAAGCAACTTGAATAAAATCTTAAAACGACATGCATGATATTTACAATGAAATCCTTAATTCAAAGTAATATTTATAAAACTAGAAAATCTGGAAAATGATAATAAATACAATACATGATGCTATGACTAGAAAATAGTGCAGTCTGGTCGCGTGTCTAACTGGCCTGGACGTCCGAAGGAGATACGCCTGCCGTGCTGCTCGTACCTGCACCTGAGGGAGGATTTTTAAGAAAGACAGGAAAAACAGTGGTGAGAATAACTCAGTGAGTGGGTAAGTTTACATAAACTATGCTTTTGCTTAAAATACTATTCCTCCCAAAAATAAATTGGAAAACTATTACTTACTTACTATTTCTGAAAACGAGATACTCGTTTAAAACATGTGAAAGTTACTTATCAAACTTTTCTTAAAAATTTTTCTTATTTTCTTACTAGCCTATCTGGCAACCCAGGGAAATCTTGTCCTTCGTGACGATGCGAAGACACGCCACTAGGATAGGGGAACTCTCACCATGTGTAGTCGCAGATGTGGATACAACTCTGGGATCGCGATTCCCTCCAACATCAGGCAGATCTACACTATCCCATACGTGCAGAGGGTGACTGACAGACTCGATCCCTCCAAAGTTAGTAACTCCCCCCAACTACCGTACACGTATGGAATACTTTCGGCCGGGTGTAATCTTAGGGGCTAGGGTAAACCATAGGCATATATAAAATGAAATCTCGGCAATATGCTGTAATATTGCAAATTAACTTTCACAAATACTATCTCTATGCATGTATATAATTTCAACTTGCTCAATTACTTTACTGAAGAATATAAACATATTCAAAGCATAAACTTTAAAGCTATACATGCATTTATAGATGATAAACTGAAAACTATAAACTTTTACTAGAATCTCAAAATCTTTTACTTGCTAAAACTGATTGCATTCAATAACAGAATGTATGAAAACTTTTAAAAAAAAACCACACTCACAACTTGCTTCCAAAATACTTATCACCGCTTCCCGTTACGGCTCTCGTTCGATTTCCGATTCACCTACAATTGATTTCGATCGAGATGTCGTTAAAACATAACTCGTGCGCAACCAAACTTTAAGCCATACTAGGATTTATAAACACAATAATTCAAGCGACCATCCTCACACGATAACATAACGGAAAACTCATATTTGCACGCGAAGACTATTTCAAACCGATTCGTTATCGCGACTTAAACTACTCAAAACTCTACGGTTACAAAACCGACAACTATGCCATTCGAATCTAATGTAACATTATCAGAATCAGATTCCAATGAATTCACTAAACCAATTATTCGAAACCAAACGACAAACTTAAAGCTTACGCGATTTCAACTAATTATCGCGTTATCTCGTTTTAAGCGTTTCGCGCGATTCCTTTGTTTCCGCTTAAACTTATTGTCAATTTCAACTCGAGACTTTACTTAAAACACGGTAAATGAATATTCAAACATGATTAAACACAAAAAAGAAAATATGGCAGCAAGCTTAGCATATTCATTTCCGATTTCAACTTCCGAAATTTCGACAATTAACGATTTCACGCGAAACCAAAACTATCCGATTAACTTTATTAAAACTCAAACTATCTCAACTTCAACTTCAACACTTTAATGGGCTTAAAAAATAACTCGGGGCAGCGAGATAATATTCACATTCCTTTTATATTCGACAACGAAAATCACAAACTAACAATGCTCGCATTCGCGGAAAAATCAACCGAATCGCTCGGAAACGATTTCTAAATATCCGAACGACTATCCAATACTTTAAAACACTTTAATACAATCCATTTTCCATGACCACAAACGCGAAACCAAAAACATATTTCAACAGCCCCTAAATATCTCATAACAGCCCATAAACAACATTCAACGAATACGATCGATGATAAAAACACAATCGCAACATCAACGAGCGAACCTCCGCACTAACGAGGTTCTCAATCCTAAACCCAATCATGTCATCATCAATTTCATCCACAACAATTCTTATTCACATGCTCACTTTAATAATTACTCGTAGCTTCTCAACAAAGAAAATGGGGCAGCACTTACTTAATTGCTTCGCATTCGAAACGGCTTCCGAATCTCTCGCACGTTCTCGGCAGGAAGCTGTCCCCTTAGATGATGTTTCGCTTCAGTTCTGAAATGGATTCTTGGTCTGACAATTGTTTGGCAGCAGCTTAAACAACGGCTTGCGACGACGATATGGCAGCAAGACAGCTCACGGCAGCAACACCCCTTGAACAGCAAGCTTGCAACGGTGACAGCACACTCACGATGGCAGCAACTCAGCTCGGCAGCAAGGTGACAATGGCGACAATGGCCAGCTCGTGAATCACAAGACAGCAAGGTGATGGCAGTACGAGCACAGTCTCCTCACACCAGCACAAGGCAGCGACGGTAGCAGCATTCCTTAACGGCGACAGCAAAGGCATCACTCCTCAGCTTGCATGCAAGGGCAGAAAGTCCCAAATCTGATATTGCATGCGACTAGATGATTCAGATCTGCTCTTGTCTTCTCCTTGCATCAACTGGATCTGAAAACAGCAGCTGACGCTTCACGGTCAGCACTAGACAGCAACGGCAGCAAGTCCTCAGGCCTGACAGCAGCTCACGGGTTCAGCTTGCCCAAACCGAAACTCCTTTGCTGCACTTCTTTTGCTTTTGGTTTCTGCTTTCTGATTTGAAATGAAGAAGAAGTTGAAGAAGGATGGCCGAATGGGCTTGATTCACTCTCGGTTTTTGGGTGGAGAAATGGTGAATGAATGACATTGGCTTTTGTTTTGAAATGAAGTGTTGACCGAGCTTGATATAATTATATTGCTTTCCTCTTTTTCAATCACATATAATACTATATAATTGCTCTCATTTGGACACTTGTACCATCCTTCCATTGCATGTGTGACACTTGTCACAACCATGCATAAAGTTTACTTTATTTATTAAAACCCTTCCATGCATTTCTTGCTTAAATTTCCAAGCTCGGATTCCGTCCGTCCGTCCTGGAATTCGCTTTTAATTAAATCTCGGGTTCGCATTCTCGGAATTACTTAAAATATCGAATCCATCTTCGCGAACACGACTTTATTTTTCTTATTCTAAAATAATTATTCCAAAAATATTCGGACTCGATAATTATATTTTTTCGATCGGACGCGATCCATCGGAAAAATATTTCGCTCTCCGACGAACGCGGATCTGGGTTTTACACCGAGGCTCTCAAAATTTGGTTTCTTTGTAAAAGTCTTACTTCTAGACCCCTAGGATCATCCCCATATGTTTCGTTTGGTCTCCGGAAGCTTAAAACAAAAAGTCAACTTTTTAACTATACGGTTGACCACGAAAAACAGAATTGAAACCAGCCATGGTTTCACCTCCGTTCCTGTATCTAGCGTCTCCTTATCACATAACTAAGTCGCCCGTAAAGTTTTGTCGAGAAACTCCATCGTTTGCTATGTCAATCTAGGCAAAACGCCCCATTTTGGGCACTTTTCAAAGCGAGTTTTCACATCGGACAAGCGACGATGGTTTTTCTTTCGTATCTAAGGTTCTTTTACCTAATTATGACCGAATACATCTATTTTGGGCATCAAGGAATGCATTTGCATCGCTATTACACATCTCGGTTTCCTACGCCCACTATTTTGGCTATAACTTCGTTAATTTTTATCGGAATGATTCAATTCCAAAACCTATAGTTTTCTATAACTCCTAACCATCATTTGAGGTGTATAACATCCTCATATAGGTCAGTTTTGCCCAGGTTATCTCCAGCCCATGGTTTGAGCTCGGGATTGCAAAAATTTACACTATTTTGCGCATAACTTGTGCAATTTTTATCGGAATCGATCCGTTCCAAAACCTATGGTTTCCTATGACTCCTAGGCATCATTTGAGGTGTAGAAAAACCTCAGATAAGCTAGAATAGGTCAGGTCAATGTCAGCCCTTCATCTAGCTCGTGAGTCCCAACTTGGCTCTATGTTATCCTTTTTCAATTCTAACTTATCTAGAGATTTTTAGGACATCATATATATATCAATTCAAGGTCATAAGCATCCAATTCGATGAGATCACATACCCCCTTCATGAGGCTGTGACTCACACATATTCACACATTCGTCAACTACTTTCATTTTGTATGATTTTTGTTTAAAAAATCTCTCAAGCATTTTATCAAACATATTATTCATCACTTAACACACTCTCAACAAACTTCAAGCAATCTCTAGGGTTTCTCCATAAACCCTAACTCAAATTTCATGCATGATTTCCTACCATCAAAGTTACCCTTTTCCTTGATTAAGATTCTACACTTGCTTTAAAATACAACTTTCGTCTAAACACATCAAAAACTAATCACTACAACATATCCATAAAATTCCCAACTATCATTAACTTAAAAAAAGTGATAATATCTCACCTTGTTGTTGCTAGGGATTTGCTATCCTATCTTGGATTTGTTCAAAGTTGAATTTGGAAGCTTCAAAATGACCTTAGGAAGCTTGGTTTCACTTCTCCTTCTCCACTCTTCCTTGCCGTCACTATGTCTCCCACTCTCTCAATCTTTCTCACGGCATTTGTGTCTTATTTTATAAGAATTTTGCTAAGTGTCAATTATATATATAGGTGACTTTTGCAACAATGACCATGATGTCCCTTTTTTCTTGTAGTTGTCGTCCACTTCTTTTGTTTCATCTCATTTTGTTGCTTTTCTTGCTTGTTGACCGATCAATGAAATGCCTTCTAAGTGCTCATCACTTATATGCATTTATAGCTACTTACATGAGACAAAAATACCCTTTATACTACCACAAAATTTTCACTAACTCATCTCATGGAATTTTCCATAAAAGGGCATTTTAGTAATCCATGAATTAAAACTAATCATTTAGTCATTATTGCATGACAACTAATTTATGATAATTCATATTTAAATTTTAATTTGTCATCCATTCATTGGTGCAATTCTAGTGACATGGCTTTGACTTTTATTCAAGCTCATTTCATGTAATACTCACACCACTCACACCAAATCCATAAGTTAATTGGGTTTGAATTTTCAAATCACTTTGTATTCGTACCGGGGTCAGCCAAACGATATCCGACTTGCGATATGAAAATATAATCAACCTCAAATAATATTATAGGAGGCCTATGATTCGACCGTAACTTAATTCGAAGGTTTCTAATACTGTAAAATAATAAATCTGGGTGGGGGCTTACAAGTAGTTCATTTCTTTACACACTATGGAAACGTCATCCAAAAATGGACTACACGTTCTTCGAAAAGGAGGCAGTGGAGGAGGTGAAGAAGTATGCGGCTTGTACTGCCAAAGCTACTCAACCGAGAGCCATGAAGACTGCCCAAAAGGGGACTATTCCTTCTGCCCCTAAGAAAAACTCAGCACTTCCAACTGTTCAAGCTGGTACTCCTCCAGCTCCTTTTAAGGGCGCAACCCCTGCTACTGTTGAAGGTCCTACTTCATCTGCTCTTCCGCCAAGCACAACTCCTTTGGCTCAGAGCGGTCCTTCTTCAGGTTCTTCGTAGCCGGTGCCTCATAGGGGTCAGGGTTCATTTTCAAAAGGAGCCCCCAATGATTAAGGTTCGAAGAAAGACTCTGCTAGCTCCTCCAAAACCCTTAGGAAATAGCTCTCTGTATTCTTTTTTTGTGTTGAGGCTTATCTTCGAACATTGATATTAATGTTGATTTTTGATTTTGCAATATACTTTCATTTTGTTGAACTATTTTATTTTTTCCCTAAATTTCATAGGCATCATGGAGTCATCATTTTCTTCATATAAGTTGAACAAGTCGCGACCACATGTAGATAGTAGAATAGATAATAAAATGATAAAAATAATAAATCTAACCGAGAAAGTTAGCTGAGTTAACTTTACTGTGATGATAAGTCTTAACTAGTTGCGTAGATATCTTCCAGAGCGTGAAAACAAGTTACGGGTCGCGAGTGCACCCTTAAGAATTTAAATAGATCGGCTCTAATAGAACATTTAATTTATAAAGAAGAAGAAAATCTTCAACAGACGAATTAGTAACTCAGCTCCCTGCCTAGCAAATAATAACTTATAATGTAAAACGAGTCAGCTCATGTAATGATTAATCAATAAAAAGTAAATCAGCTCACATGACTGTGTGATAGTAATATCTGCAAAATAAATAAATATCTGCATAGTAATATAAGTCAAGAAAATTGATTAACATGGAGGGGGTGCTGCTTGTAGACTACCTTATCCATTTTCGACTTTGTTAAGTGTTGTGCTCAAAGGGTAAGGACTTGAGCCTTTACAGCGTGTAAGCTCTCATCCTCAATCTTAGATTCCCTAGTGTTAAAAACTAGACTAAGGGATGAAAAGATTAAATTTCGTTAATGTCGTCCCTATAAAAGTCATTAGGATATTAGTAAATGGCAATTAAATGCATTAGGGGTGAAATAGAAAATTCAAGCCTAATTAACTTATGATTTTGGTGTGAGTATTACATGGAATGGACTTGAATAAAAGTCAAAATCCATGTCATTAAATGTAAACCAATGAATGAATGTCAAATTAAAAGTTAAATATGAATT
>CM041012.1:23493703-23720262 GCA_022984855.1 Dimocarpus longan | reverse complement strand
AAAGTTAAATATGAATGATCATATATTAGTTGTCATGCATAACTAAAAGAATTAATATAATATAATTTCAAAGTAATAGGATTGTCCCTTTACTAACTAACCTCTCATGAAATATAAGTTAAGGGTATTAAAGTAAATGGTGAATGAAATGAGATGAATAAATGGTCATTATGTGATAGAATGAAGGGCATTTTAGTCTCATTTAAGTTAGCAATAATTAAAGAAGTGATGATCCGGTCAAGCAAAAGAAGCAAAACTAAGAGGAAGTGCTCGGCAATGACAAGAAAAAGGGGACATCATTGTCTCCTTTTTGCAAATGTTATACATATATATAAGAGTGTGGTTAGTCATAGTTACTAGCACTTAGAAGAAAAATTGAAGCCAAATAGATTGAGAGAGTGGAGAGTAAGGGACGGCAGCTTTGGGAGAGGAAGAGCAAGCTATTTTCATCTCCTTTCAAACCTTAAATCCATTTTTCTTCTTGGTTCACGCTAGAACCTCATATCCTAAGTGAAAAATTGGTAAGATCTCATGAATTTCCTTAAGTTTTAAGTTAGTAGAGATTGTATACTAGTTGGAAATTTTATGGATATGTTGAAGTGGTTAGTTTTTGATGTGTTTAGAGGAAAGTTATATTTTTAAAACAAGTGTAGAACCCTAACTAGATGATGTAGAGATTTAAATGACATGTTGCGGTGTGAAAATGGTAAGTTAGGGTTGTATAAAAAGGGCTGCCATAAGCTTAATAACAGTGGAAGCAAAAGTGGTTTTCATGCACTTTAAATACTTGACAAAAATTGTGAGTGAGTTATGAGTGTTAAAATGAAAAAGTAGTGTTTGTGTGTGTGTTAAGGACATGAAAAATAGTAGATAACCTCTGAATTTAGATGACTTTGAACTCAAATTTAATCATTAATAAGGTTAGAAAAGCATCTAGAAATGATAGAGTTGTCAAAGAGCTAGTTTTAGGTAATTTGAGAATCCCGAGCTCAACCATGGGATAGAGACAACCTGTGCAAGTCTGACATATATGGGGTTTTTCTATACCTCAAATGATGCCTAGGAGTCATAGAAAACTATAGGTTTTGGAACGGATCGATTCCGATAAAAATTGCGCAAGTTATGACCAAAATAGTGCCGTTAGAGAGTCGATAAGTGAAATAACTATGTAAATGCAATTTTTATTGCATGGAATGAATTGAGTTGATCATAAATAGGTAAAAGAAGCTTATATATAAAAGAAAAACCATCGTCGCTTGTTCGATGCGAAAAAATGCATCAAAAAGTGCCCAAAACAGGGCGTTTTTCCTAAATTTGACATAGCAAACAATAGAATTTTTCGACGAAACTTTACGGGTGACTTAGTTATGTGATAAGGAGATGCTAGAAAAAAAATGGACGTGAAACAGCCGCTGGTTTAACCCTATTTTTTTTGGTCAAACGGGTTAATAAAAAATTAACTTTTTGTTTTAAACCTCCGGAGACCAAACGAACTATATGGGGATGATCCTAGGGGTCTAAACATAAAAATTTTATGAAGAAATCAGAATTAGAGAATCTCGATTGAGTTAGAAACAAGTTGGAAAGTTATAGTGTAAAAAGGGTCTTCATTGGAGAATGTTAATTTAAAGTTAAAAGTTGCGTTATAAGATTGTCACTAGTGATAATAAGAAATTGTCATGTAGGTGAGAAGCAAGTGAGCGAAGTTCGAGAGACTCATCGTGACGCTGGATTCAGATTTATGCGACTTGGAGGTAAGTGTCTTTCACTTGCATCTATTTCAATTCTATTTTAAACTTGTATATTGTTGTTAAAGAAAATGAAAATGATTTCCAAAAGTTTAAATTTAAGTTTTGAGCATGTCAGTTCTTTATGGAATTCACAAGTAAAGGAATGAAAACAAAGTTGATTTTCAAATGTTAGAAATCGAGGAAATTTTAAGAGTTGAAAAGTAAGAGGTCTTGTGCTTTTGCACTTAGCAATACAGTTTCAAAACTCATGTATCTACCCTCAGATTATATGAGATTTAGTGTTACGTGACCATGCAGAAAATTTCGTCCATAATTGCTTAGTTTTCTCGAACATCTAGCGCTACGTTGTGACGTAGACAATTCCATGCATAGTCGCTTAGATTTACAATTTTGGTACTACGTGGTGATGCAGTAAATTTCGCTCGTAGTCGCCTAGAGTTATAGCACTACAATTGCAATGCAGAAAATTCCATATTGTAGTTGCTCAGATTTGAGATTTGTTTCACACTATATTTGCGACACAGTAAATTTCGCATCGTAGTGGTTAAGAGATCCTAGTAGCTTCATATTGGGCGTCAATTGAAAACCGCCACGTGATGCTTGAGTTCGTTAAGGGTATACATGGAGTTTTAGAAAGAAATGTTTTCCTTTGATAAATGAGTACTGTTATAAATCTTGATGAATTCTATAGTTTGATGTTATTATTACTCGTGGAACTAACATTTTTACATTTGTGCAGCTTAATTATCGTAGTAGGTGCTTATTGCGTTTTAGACACCACATCGATTGCTTTAGGTGGGCATCGAGTGGAGGATATATATAAACATTGAATATATCTCTTGGTATTTGTTATAGGTAATTTAGCGATCAAAATAATCGGGCCTAGAAAGATCTACAGTGTAGCCCCAATAGCCCAAAGACTCAATAATCTGCCATTCTCCCAGTCCACCTTCTTGACAAGGGGGCCCATTTGTGATCGCTCGGCTTGACTGCTGATCACTGTCGCTCAGCCTGTCCGTTGACTCTGACCACTGGCGCCCATTCTGAACGCTGATTGTGTCCGTTGGCTCCACAGGCCATTTTGGCCGTTGGATCTATCCGTCAGCCTATCCGACATTCTGTTCGTCGTACCTGTCCGTTAGTTCTGTTCGTCCAGTCTGGTCGTTGATCCTGACCGCTGACCGCTGGCCGTGTTCACTAAGCCTATTCGCTAGTTTATCCGCCATGATTGACTGCCTATCTATTCGTCGGTTCTGTCCGTTTAAGATATCCGCCAAGAGGAGCCATCTATCAGACATGTTCCCAAGTCCTCCTCGTCCAAGATGATCTGTCTAGACTGATCACTGATTTCTGAGCGTGACCGTGTACGGGCTCATTCACTTTAGATATTGCCTGCCTCTTGTCATGACCAGCTGCAGAGGTATTGACTCATAATCCGCCTTCCCAACTCTTCAGGTAGCCGGATTCATCAGACACTCATCTGTCCGCCAGATGAGCTTGGTATTTTATCTGCTGGAAAGTCCATCTCCGCCATACGCCTCTGGTTCCTGAGTCAACAGAAGTCAAAGGTGCTATGCAGAATACAGTTCCAAACGTGCCATGCATGCCATCTCTGCCAGAGACTACAGCTAAGTTCCCGACAGCCACTCGTGATCTATACAGATCAGCGACCTGAAATCTCGCTTGGGAAGAGCCCGAAAGTGATGGATTCGGCCGCATTAAATGTATTTTCGATCGCATTTAATGCACTGTTAGCCGTATTAATTGATATCCCGGTGCATTAAATACAGCCTATCATTATGTTGTCAGTCTACTGTATATTCTTGTCTTATTCCATTTTACTGTAGCTCCTCCATTTTCTCTATAAATAGGAGAGGATTTTCATTGTAAAAAGGATTCTTTTTCTGAGGGTCGTTACTCTGCCAAAATAGTGAGAGAGTGAACAGTGGACGTAGGCATCTTTTTGAGCCGAATCACTCTAAAATCTCCTGTGTTTATTCTCCTCGCCTCTGACCTCTTCTTCTCATCCTATTTGCTTCGCATGCATCTTATTAACAACTCGAAACTGCAGCTTGGGCCCGAAAACAACCTCGTTGACTAAGTAAACCTTTTTTCGACGTTAACAGTATTGTAAATAATAAAATTAAAGGATTGCGTGTTTGAGAATTTATAACGTTCATTTGATATGTATATATATAGCTTAACACTTATCACTTGACATATCTATATATATTTGATATCAAATATGCATTGTTGTGTAATTTCCAAATTAATTGTAACATGCATGTTATGAAATTATTTGTTTGTGAAAAACGTGTGATGTGAATTGAATTAAGGAAGTGTATGTTTGTGGCCAAAAGAAGTTGGGATGTGATTTGATATAGTTCGAAGTGTTTTTCCTTACAGGTAAATTTTGGAACTGTTCAAATTTCAGCTGTTACGCTGCCAAATTTTTATAAAATCTGTTTTGATAAAATGCGAAAAATTTACACCAACCCGACTATTTTAGAAAAAAAAAATTCTGAGTTAAAATAAGTAAACCGGCTAAATGAGTTAAGGGGTTCGCTTCTCGATTTTCTTCAATCCGACGAGTCGGGTTTAGGAAATCCGTTGAAATGTCCGGTGAGATCCTCCAAACTAAAGCCTAGAGAGGGTTTGGTTCGAGTTCTATCACAGCGCGTTACGCTCACAAGGTAGGGACCCGAGCATTTATAGTAGGCTGCGCTCACAAGGTCAAAATCTAAGCATCTACAGCAAATTGCGCTCACAAGGTCAAAAGCTGAGCATCTACAGTAGATTGCGCTCACAGGGTCGATACCCGAGCTGTATAGCATAATAACCTCTAGAGCTACACTCACAGGGTCAGAGTCTGAGCATCTACAACGAGAGTTAAAGAAGTAGTGGAACCTTGGCTGCGCTCATAGGGTTGTAACACGAGCATTTATAGCATAATTATGACGTGAAGCAATTGGTAGTTGAGCTCTTGTCGCATCATGCTCCTTTGTGAGGTGATTCAAGTTGCGAAGTGTCTGGAATGACTTTTAAAAGAAGGGGGAGGCCTATCAATGAGTGGTGATTAGGTGCGTAGGCTCGTAGCCGTTTTAACCCCTTGACCTTGTAGAGCAGGTGTGGGGTCGGTCTGCACCGATATTCAGCCACTTATCCCTACAAGGTAAGTATGTGTTTGAGTCTTCAATTTGTTCCATGCTTTTCACAGCCACACATTTCATACAAAAACACATAAGCAATCTGTGTCAGTAATAACTTATGGGAAGCATGGATCTTGTATCATTTTTCGTAATAATTGTTACAAAGGCAGTAAAATTGATAATACAATAATTATTTATAATAAGGTCGCAGGTGGATTGCATTCCAGGCTCGTGAGAGTACTGCTCCACTCATGTCTGCTAGGTGGTACGCTCCATTCTCGAGGTCCTCATGGATGACATAGGGTCCTTCCTAGTTTGGTCCTAGAGTGCCATCATTGGGATTGCGAGCTCCAGGAAGAATCTATCGTAGCACAAGGTTGTCTGGATTGAAACTTTGAACTTTGACCCTTTTGTTGTAGTGTCTTGCCATCCTTTATTGATTGATGACGGCTCTCAAGCGAGCTGCTTCTCTAGCTTCTTCAAGGAGATATAGGTTTGCAGTCAATCTAGGCAACATTGAAGCTTGCTCTCTGCTAGCTGGTTACCTCAAACTTTGCAGGGATCATGGCTTCAAACCCATAGACCATTGAGAAAGGGGTCTCTCTAGTGGTGCTACGAGCTATTGTCCTGTAAGCCCATAATACCTTCTGCAACTCGTCAACTTATGCTCCTTTTTTAGCTTTAAGCTTGGTCTTCAGAATCTGCTTAATGATCTTATTGACTGCTTCTACTTGGCCATTGGCTTGGGGGTAGTCTACTGTCGAGAAGCTTTTAGTACGGAACTGCTCGTTGATGAATTGGGTTCCATTGTCTGTCACGAGCTACTGAGGAACACTAAATCTGCAGATGATATTATCCCACACAAACTTTTCTATCTTCATCGTGGAGATCTCAGCCAGTTCCTTCGCTTCTGCCCACTTTGTAAAATAATCAACTGCAACCACGGCATATTTGCACCTACTTTGACCTGTTGGAAGAGGCCTGATTAGATCCATGCCCCAAATCACGAAGGGCCATAGACTGATCATCTGTTGTAGATAGGCTGGTGGGGCTCGAGAAATCTTGGAGAACCTCTAGCACTTATCACATTTCTTCACTAGATTGATAGCATCCTATTTCATGATTGGCCAGAAAAACCCCTGTCGAAGTGCTTTCTGAGCTAGCGACAGCTTCCCAGCATGGTTGCTACAATGACCTTCATGTATATCTTTCAAGATTGCAGTGCAATTTGGCTCATCAATACATCGTAGTAATGGAGCTGAGAAGCCTTTTTTGTAAAACATGTCGTCGTATATGCAGTATCTTGCAGCTCGTATTCTCAGATGACTTGCTATTATCTTGTCATCCGACAGCTTTCCCTCCTACAAGTAATTAACCAAAGGGCTCATCCATGAATCTGCTGCCACTACTATAACTATTACCTCATTGTTGGGCTCTGCACTTGGCCTCGACAGGAACTCCACTAGCACACTCCCAGAAAAATCTATGTCCTGAGTGTAGCTAAGCGAGCCAATGCGTCTACCTAGAAATTCTGGGCCCGCGGGATCTGATTTAACTCAAATTTTTTAAACATTCCCAATAGCTCTTGGACCTTCTAAAGGTAAACTGTCATTCTTGACCCCCTGGCCTGATGCTCACCCTTTATTTGACAAACCACGAGCTGGGAGTCACTAAAGATTCTGAGTTGCTCAGCCTGCATCTTTTTGGCTAAACGAAGTCCTGCCAGTAAGGCTTCGTATTCTGCTTCATTATTTGTGGCTTTGAACCTAAACTTGAGCGCACAAAGAAATTTATATTCATCTGGGTTGATCAACAAAATTTCAGCCCCAGCGCTCCACTCACAGGAAGATCCATCAATAAACAACTCCTAGAACGGACATTCAGAAGACTCAGCTTCCTCATCCACAGGTCTTGTGAACTTAGCAATGAAATTGGCCAATGCTTGCCCCTTAATTGTTGACCTTGGCCTAAATTTGATGTCGAATTGGGCAAGTTCAATCGCCCACTTGAGAAGATGGCCTGAGGTATTAGGCTTCTAAAGGATCTCCTTGACAGAATAACTAGTCAGCACTTTAACTTTATGTGCTTGAAAGTAAGGACGTAACTTTCTGGACGTTACCATAAGACAGTAGGCGAGCTTCTCCCTTGGACTGTACCTCGTCTCTGTCTCAACCAGCTTCTTACTGATATAGTACATGGGGAACTGCGTTCCATCTTCTTCTCAGATCAGCACTGCACTTAGGGCATGCTGAGATACCTTAAGATAAACTGAACTTCCCTTTTTTTGGTTTTGACAAGAGTGGGGCTTTTCCCATATATTCTTTCAACTATTGGAATGCCATCTCATATTCCTCTATCCATTCGAAGCTCTTTACCTTCTTCAACACTTCAAAGAATAAGGCATATTTGTCTGTGGCTTTTGACATAAATCTGCTTGGCGGCTTCTTAATCGTTCAAACTCTGCACGTCCTTCATTCTGGTTGGTGACCTCATGTCTTGTAAAGCTTGTATTTTTTCTGGGTTGGCTTCGATTCCTCTGTTATTCACAATGAAACCTAGAAATTTACCTAAAGCTACCCTGAACTCACATTTGAGGGGGTTGAGCTTCATCTGGTATTTTTTCAAAATTTGGAACATTCTCTCAAGGTCATGTACATGGTCAACAGCCTACTTGGATTTTAGAAGCATGTCATCAACATATACTTCCATGGTCTTCCTAATAAGGTCCTCGAACATCATATTTATTAGCCTCTGATAGGTTGCCTCTGCATTCTTCAATCCAAATGGCATGACTTTATAACAGTATAAGCCACGGTCTGTGACGAATGAGGTTTCCTCCTCATCTTCAGGGTTCATTGGAATCTAGATTGTACCCTAAGTAAGCATCCATGAAAATGAGGAGCTCATGCCCAGCTGTCACATCTACTAACTGATCAATCTTGAGCAGTAGGAAGCTATCTTTTTGGCAGGCCTTGTTTAGGTCCATGAAGTCTATATAAGTTCTCTATTTCCCATTTTTCTTCTTAACTAGAATGGGATTAGCTACCCAGGTTCGATAGTAGACTTCATGGATAAACTTGTTTGCTAAGAGCCTATCTACTTCCTCCTTTAGAGCTTCATACCTCTCACAGGTCATAGGTCTCCTTTTCTGACAAATCGACTTGTGGTGAGGGTCTATGTTCAGCTTATGAATCATCACTTCTCGATCAATCCTCACCATATCTTCATGATTCTAGGCGAACACATCTAAATTCGCCTTGAGACAATCAACGAGCTGGGCCTTTATTTCGGGGGCCAAGTTCTTGCCCAACTTGAGACATCTTTTAGCATCTACCTCACTCACTGGCAGATCTTTCAATTCTTCCACTGGACCTGTGGTCTTACACGTATCGATCTCCCTGGGGTCCAAATCATGGCTAACTCCGAAAGTACTAGCAGCCTGTTACTTATGCCTTGAAACCACGTTCACCTTCTTCCCTTAAGCTCCTATCTTTATTGCATCTGCATAACAACGACAAGCTAGTTGTTGCTCGCCTTGTACACATCCTATTCCACTGAGAGTTGGGAATTTCACTATCAGGGTTTTGATAGAGGTGACCATGTCTAGATCATTAATTGTAGGCCTTGCCAATACCACATTGTAGGCTGAGGGAGAGTTAATGATCAGAAAGTTCTCTAACATAGTTGATTGGTAAGCTGCCTCTTCGAGAGTGAGAGGTAATCTGATCTGTCTGATAAGAGTGACTGCATCTCCTGTGAAACCATACAGAGGCTCGGGGGAAGGCTTCAACTTTTCATCGTCAATCCCTATTTGATCGTAATACTCCTTGTATATTACATTCACCAAGCTCCCGGTGTCAATCATTATTCTCCTGACCTCTGAGTTCCCGATACAGGCTCTAATCACCAAGGCGTCATTATGGGGCCAGTGAACACCCTAGGCATATTCATATGTGAAAACAATCTCCTCGGATGCCATCCTAGCATTTTTTGTAGGTTCTTTTAGCTCTTTCGGCCTGCAAGTTGGATGTGATTAGCCTCACGCACATATCGCCCCATAGATGGTAAAGATCATCCTCACAACGGGTGCATGCTTATGGTTAGGAGTTGGTTGGGCAGTCTGCTGCTCTTATTACCCTTGGTGAGGATGCTATTGCTAGGGTGGTCGCCCCCGTAAGTCGCATAATATACTCCCTCAAACGACATTTTCTGATAAGGTCTTTTATGATGTCCTTCAATGCCCAACAATCAAAGGTGGTGTGCCCTACTTCATTGTGATAGGCATAGAATTTGCTCCTGTCTCTACATTTTTCAGGAGTCTGAATTAGAGTTGGTCTTCCAAAGTTCTCCCTATTCCTTTTAGTTGCAAAGATTCTCTCTCGAGTGTCTGACAAGATACTGTATTTATTGTAACGACCCTGGTATCGAGGTCGCTCTCGCCTCTGGTTATTCCTCAGTCCAGACCCGTATCTAGCCTTATTTGCAACCTAATTATTATTTTTCTGGCCCCCAAGGCTATTCCCTCTATTACTCATTTTCTTCCCTTGGTTGGAGCTGCCGGCTTCGTCTTTTTGGTTATTCGCCTTTTTTGGACCAAATGCTTCTTGCCACTGTACCTCCTTTGTAGCTTGCTCATAAAACTCCCATAGGTCCTTCACTGGGGATTTATAAATGCTTTCGTACAGCTTTCCGTCTTTCCTCAGTCCCACCGAGATAGCTGTCAAGATCCCCTCGTCCGTAGGGCTTTCTACATTATTCACTTTACGCGTGAACATGTTGAACATGTTGATGTAGTCCTTTAGTGAGTCACCAAAATGTTGGAAAATTGTAGTGAGGTGGCAAGGTGGTGTGAGCTGTCTCCTCAGCGCCTTGTACTGGTTTAGGAATCTTTGCTGACACTTCTCCCAGTTATTAATGCTGTAAGGTAGGAGGTTTCTAAACCACGTCCGTGGAATGTCCCCAAGTATTGCTGGGAAGACGCGGCATTTAACCAGCGAATTGGTAGTCTGCAAGTCCATCTGGATGTTGAAAGCGTCCAAGTGACTATAAGGATCGGCATCCCCATTGTATTGTGGGATGTTAGGGACTTTGAACTTAGGGGGAAGCGGTTTCATCTCAATCTCTGAGGTAAATAGGATCCTCTCTCCGCTTTGACTCCCTTGTTCTTGATGTAACGCCCTCAGCCCGACTTCCGTTACAGTCGAAAATCCAGAACGGAGAACGTTACTTTCCTGATAAAACCGTTTCTGTTACTTTTGAAAAACTATTATCGTTCTAAAACTCTTTACCAATAGAATTTTTTTTTTTAAAACATAAATCCGGCAGAGTTTCCTCTGTTTTTCTGAAATCCCAAAATCCGTTTCCTATAATTGAAACTCTAACATTTCTAAAACATCAATTTCTAAACTCCCATTCGGACCTCCCGTCCGTTTCCAAAACATTTCATTACTCAAATATATCATAAACATTTATATGCATACATAACCAAAAGTAAGCTTTTAAGAAATATAGATATGCTTTTATACAGAACTTTGTTATAATTAAGTGGAAAACAATAATTTACAAAAATATACATGTATCCCAAAAATGCATGATCATATGCAATATATCTATATATCTACCAAAGGCATAGAGTGGATGGTGACTATCTGAACCTTCGCGTACAAGCTATTTCCTCTGTCTGAAGATGGAGTCAAAAGATTCAACCTGCGCGCGGTAAATCAATGCGCTAAGCATTATTGTTTAATAGGTATACACATAATCTAATTTCTCAATTTCAAATGTAATTTCACTCGTAACTAAAAGCATTCTAACTTTAACATTCATAAATATATATATATATATACGTTGTATAAACATATTTAAACACATATTTCATAATTTTTCGAGTTCAACATATTTCAAAACATTGAACATTTCATTTCACATAACATTTTCATTTCATTGTTTATAACATTTTTCAGTGCCCTTAGTAAACATATATTCGATACTCATGTATTGGTATATGGGTTTCCGGCATCGGACACGCGATGGTTACCTGCCGGAATAACGATCGACCCCGGCATCGGTCGCTCGGTGATTATCCACCTGGTCGTATATCATAACACGTAATCGTTCAGGACTGGACACGAGGTGCCTCTCATAGTCCATATTGAATCAATTTAGTGTATACAAATAAACGGTGCAGCTGCTAAGTTCCATGTTGACATGTCAATTACCAATTTTCATTTATCGATATCTAAGTTTACAAAGGCTATTTATAACATAACATTGAATTCATATTTACAACTTTGGTTTTTGTACAAAGTTTTTCTATAACCAATCAATTTCGCGTTTCATTTCAAGTAAAGTCAATACGTTTGTAAATGCATTATATTGAAATGATATAACAATCTTATTTAAGAAATTCATTTCAAAATAAAAATACTTTCGAATAAAATTAAAGATAATGTGTATACCAACCTCAAACGGATTTGATCTTTTAATCGAATACTCCCTTACGCTTTACCCTTATTCTCTAATCGAGAATCCGATTTGTCGGGTGCTCTTTGATCTTTCATTAAAACAATCATAGCAAAAGTTTGCTTACATATGCTACTAATATAACTTACTGCACTATAACTATATATTTTCCTATGACATATCTTAAACACTTCCGTTTGATATCAATTCGAAACAGCTTACAATATCCTTTATATGACTGTCTTTCCCGTATTGAAAATAACCTCAAAACAGTATATTCATATAGCTTATGATAGCCTAAAAATCAATACGAAAATAGCATTCAAATAACTCAAAACAGCACGTAAAACGTTCTAAAAACAGCATGTTATACTGCACTTTGACAGCTTATGTCTAGCATGTTTACAGCTCATATCATCACACCTTAACAACTTATTTAACTGCACGAAAACAGCCCTTTAACAATTCAAAAACAGTCCTTAAACATGCTAAAAACTGCACACAATTTCCATGAGAACTGCATGTCCCAAAACAGCCCATAACTTGTCACATCGTCTTTTATTTACGCGAATTAACTCTAATAAACCATCATGAAATCTCTCAGTCATTTCGTTATAGATATTCATTTGAATCACATTCAAATATTGTTTAATATCATGGCAAAATCACAATTCATTCGGTACTAAATCACAAACTAATGCCTTTCGAAAACACGGAAAACTCGATCGAAACACTTGAAAACAATATAATGATATTCAAATAATGCTTCAATACTCTAAAACAAATCGATGCGAATTATTTTTCAAGCCGACAATTCCAAAACGAAAAGCAAAACATAACAGCCCATACTATCCAAACATAACAGCCCCTAGACGGATTTCGCAATGCACTTTCAATATCAAAATCCATTTGCAAACATATCGAATCAATATCGAATGAACCTCCGCACTAACGAGGATATCCCAATTATGTCATCATCAATTTAATCCACAACTAAATCATAAATATTTCCATTGCAAACGAAGTCCACAAACGAAGTCCACAGACTTCTGGGTTTCCGATCTGGAAACTCAGAAGTCGTCTGGGTTTCTGGAAACCCAGACCACTTCTGGGTTTCTGGAAACCCAGACCACTTCTGGGTTTCCAGATCTGGAAACCCAGATCGTCATCTGGGTTTCCGATCTGGAAACCCAGACGACTTCTGGGTTTCCGATCGGAAACCCAGACGACTTCTGGGTTTCCGATCGGAAACCCAGACGACGATCTGGGTTTCCGGTCGGAAACCCAGACGACTTCTGGGTTTCCGATCGGAAACCTAGATGCAGAGAAGAAGGAGGAGAGAGGGAGAAGAAGGAGGAGAGAGGGAGAAGAAGGAGGAGAGAGGGAGAGAAACTGGAAGAAGATGACTGGGGGCATTTTCGTCTTTCAAAATTTTTTAAACGGTCAAAGTGACCAGGTCATGGTCAAACCAGCCCATCTGTTAGTCAGGGGAGGACATTGCAAAAAATTCAAAAGGTTATATCCGCCTGTCAATATCAAATTTACAGGGAAGTTGTGAGTAATTCTCCCATATATATATATATATAATTGACACTTAGCAAAATTCTTATAAAAACAAGAAGTGATTGCCATGAGAGTTAGAAAGGGAGAGGGTGTGTTGGACGCCAATTGAAGGGAGGAAGAAGGTGATTTGCACATCAAATTTTCAAGCCTCAAATTGTAATCTTAGGATGTTTCCAAGCTAAACCATCAATTCTAAGCAAGAACTAAGGAGACGAGCAGGCTAATGAGACACGAGAGGCTCATTGAGACGATCGAGTCGTTATTGCTCGGATTGAGGTAAGTATACTTTACTTACTGTATTTTAACTTCCAATGATATCGTAATGTATTTTGTTATTTTCAAACGTTTAAAGTAAAAACCATATGTATACCGTAGCATTAGAGTTTTGGCACTACGCGGCAACGTAGAAAATTTCGCTCGTAGTTATCGAGATTTATAGTTACTTGCAATAGGCTACGATATAGAAAATTTTGTACCTAGTTGTGAGTGATAGTGAGAAGTTGCACTATAATACACGATGTAGAAAATTCCGTGTTGTAGATGCTTATAGTTGAGATCATTTTACCCTACGTCGCGATGTAGTAAATTCCGCACGTAGTGGTCGAGATACTATAGTAACTTCACGTTGACGTTAGTAGAAAAATCGTCACGTGATGGTTAAGTATATTAGGGTACACACATTGTCCTTTTCAAAAGAAAAGAGATTTCAAACTCAACATTTTGATGTCTTTTGAAACTATGTATTATTATGGACTTACAATTGTTGTATTATCATGTAAAGAACTAACGAATTATTTTATTGTATAGTTTGCTTGCTCTATCAGGTGTTATCATATGTGATTTTGTGGCCGAGAGGACGACATCTTACTTATAGGTGGGGCATGAATAAACGAACCGTAGGAATGCTCAATATATGTTAACACGATTGTATATAGTTTAACAAGATAATCGTGTGTTATATATGAACACTTAACGGATTGTAAACCCATATTTTGATATGTATATATCGTTGTACATTCACACTTGAGATACAATATCACATGATTCACATGATATATATATATTATGATGCATATGAAATGCATATGAAGATTATATTGGCAATGTCAATGCATGATTGTGAAACGTGATGTGAATTGTATGTTTGTAAATTTGTATACATGAAAAATTACATGTTTGTGGAATTAAGGTAGTTGGGAGGTGATCAAGGATAGTTTGAAGTATATTTTTATGCAGGTCAAATTTTGGAAATGTTCAAATTACAATGAAATTTTTATAAAATATGTTTTTAAGAAATGAAAAAAAAAATTTCCACCAATTCCAACTATATTTAAAAAGTAAAGAAGTTTTAAGTTAAAACGAGTAAACCAGCAAAATATTCTAAGGGTTCGCTTCTCGGATTTCCTTAATCCAACGAGTCAGGTTCAGGAAGTCCGTTGAAGTGCCCGACAGGATCCTCCAGACAAGAGCTTAGAAAAGGTTTGGTTCGGATCCTGTCACTATACTAGGCAGGTGATATGATACTGTAGTGTAGTGGTTTATAGCAAAGATTTGAACGTTGTATTGGCCAATGGGGATGGTGCTTCATCCCACCCAGAACACGGCAATTTCTTTAGGTTCTATGGGATATATGTTTTACAAATGATGCTATTCTTTACAATTTATTTTCATATTATGAATGGATTTAATTGAAGCATATTATGGAATGAATTATTTTTACTACGCATGCATTTATGTTTTCAAATGAATTTATATAAGTATTTATATAGAAGCATGAGGCTTATGATTTGAATAATTTGTCAAGAAATCTTAGATATCAATAAGATGTTTGGGAGGACAATTTGGAAGATAAAATTTAAATAGAAAGGTATAACACTCACTGAACTCGTTTAGCTCACACTCGATTTTATGTTTTGTAAATAAAAACCTTTATAGGTGCAGTGACAGGCGTGCAGGGCGAGCAATCTTTGAAGCAGGATTAGGCGAGCGTATCTGATGACTGTTACTATGAAATTAATATAAATATTTTGTTGAATTATAAATAAGCATGATGTAAATATTTTTGTTTATATGAAAATACTTATGATTTATACATGAGAATATGTTTTTAGATTTGAAATGATTTTTTATTAGAATACCTACATTATGTTTGAGTTGATTTGAGATGGACCTGAGGTCCAAATTAAAAATGGAGAAAGATATATGAAACATTGAAATATTTATAAATTCTATACAGGTGGTTTGAAAAGATTTAGAAATGTCTAGAGAACAGCCGCAGTGCCGCCGAAATTTTATTTTTTTAAAAAAATTACTATTATGCTTTCTATCTGATGTACGAAATGGTAATGTATCACGGTTTTACTCCACAGAGTCATTTAGAATCAGTCACCGATTTGAAGACTACAAGGATTTCCATTGGAGTGCCGGGAGGGCTTCGCTCGGATTCAGAAAGGAAAAATTGGGGTTGAATCCTTTCAATGGATCGGAGTCTCCTGGCATCGGCTACTCGGTGGCTACCCGTCAAAATAAACGGCGTCCCTAACATCAGCCACTCGGTGACTACCAGCTGACTTGTATATCACAATTGGTTTTGACATTCAGAACCGGACACCTAGTGTCTCTCATAATCCATTTATCGAAAACTGTGTGTCAGTATAATGACGCAGTATTGCTAATTTACCCTATTGGCATACCAACTACCAATCCCCACTTACCGGTGTCTAGTTTTACTCGGAGCCCTATAACTTTTCAAAATTACAAAATTTTCAATTTTTGACAAAACTTTAATTGCATAAACCTTTAAACACATATTTGAGTTTATTTTCGAAATTCTTCGGAGTATCATTTTTGACCATTTCAAATGACCATTTTGCTCATAGTTTTAGTGTCACACTTTAACAAAACAATATATATTTTTCCTCTAGCTCCAATTCGGCTTAAAAGAGTAAATTTTTAAATTTTTCACTTCGAATTCTTGATTCATCACACATATCGTCAAAATATCATATAATTAACATGTAAATGAGTGTGAATTGACAAAAATACCCCTTGATTCTTCTCTACATTACATTCGACCTAGGGATGTCAATTTTCAAAATTTATTTTCAACTCACTATTTCATCATATAAATCATTCAAATATCATTGGAATAACACATTAATGGGCTTGAAATGATCAAAATACCCCTAGGTTCTCCTCTATGCAAATTCAGCCTAAAGGTTTATTATTTTCAAATTTTTCTTCCACTTTGATTTTCATTCCAAAAATCAATTAGAAAGGCATCCAAATGACCCATAAACATCATCCATATCTAATTAACATATCAAAAAAAAAAAAAAAAATTAAGTTACAAAACAAAATTTCATTGTAATGCTTACTAATACAATCAAATTTTTAAAGTAAGTATACACTAATATTTTTGGGCTTGCCAATGGTTTTCCCATACCACCAATTTGGAGCTTATAACTTTTCCCTACTCTTCTCTTGAGCATCTTGCTCTAAACCCACACCTAGGGTTTTCAAGAGAGCATTTTATTATTGTCAAAATCAAATCCATCACTTTAAGACATTCAATCGTCAAACTAAACATAATCTAATACATAAGATACCAATTAATCACTTAATTCTAATTCAATATATACCCAATAATTTCACAACTTCACAATTTTTCCAACCAATAATTTCACATCCAATTCTTTTACTTTCTTTTTTACCAAAGCAGTCAAATACATCATAAACATCACCAAAACATAATAAAAGAATTGAATGACAATTTACATACCCATTCTTGACCATAATCGAATTAACATTCAAACTTTTCATTTCAAAATTTTCTTTCATTCCTTTAACACCAATTCATCCAAATCCATCCTAAAACCTCATACAACTCATTCAGATATTTAAAATCAATTCATCACATGCAAAAACAGAAATTGTCCATGCAATAACATAGATGCTCATCACTTCATTCACTTGGTTTTCTTTCCATAATTCAACTCAAATGCATATAAACACACCAATGCATCAAAAGAAATTTAATTACATCAAATACCCCATATTACCCACATACTAACATATCACATACCTAATTCATTTTTTTCGTTTTAAGCTGAATAATCACATCCAATTAACTTCAACTTTACTTTTATTCCATAAACTCAATTTCATGCAATTCAAAACCACATAAAACATCACCAAAACAATCTAAATCTTCCAAATTCAATTCAACCCATAAAAACTCCTATACTAACCAAATTCATCACCAAGCTTTCCAATCAATTCTTTTTCATTTTCTTCACACAAACCAACTCAAATTCACTTAGATTTTCATATAAATTCATCAAACATCAAAAAGCTACAAAATCACCACCACAAAACCCTTTGCCCGACCATACTAACACACATACCATCCATCATTTTTCATTTTCAACAACATTAATCACACTCAAAACACTCCAAAACTTATTCAACACCTAAAAATCAATTCAAATACTAAAATCCATTCAAATACACAAATTTTTTCTAGTTATACACATGCTAGTAATGACTAAATCAATTCATCCTCTTTATTTCAAACACAAAATCACATTCAAACATATCAAATAATCATCGAATATTCAACTAAAATCTTAAACTCAAAAATCAATTAATTTTCTACTAAAATCATCTCAAAACCCTAACTCATACCTCCCTAGTTTCCTTGACCCACCCTTCTAAGCTTGGTTTGAACTTATTCTACCTTAAATCAACCCATAAAATTCATCCAAAATCTATTTAGTTAACAATTCCCAAAAATCCATCAAACTAATTCATGAATTTAACTCAACTTACCTTCACTTTCTCTTGTGTAATCTTGATGGGTTTGAGAGGTTAGGGATATTGGATCACCTCTCATTCCTTTTCTTCTTCTTCCTCTTTCACGGCCATTTCTTCTTCTTCTTTCTCTCGGCCTCATCTCTCTCTCATGGCTTCCTCTTCTTTCTTTCCTTTTCGATTTTCTTCTTTGCTTGCCCGAATCTCTCTTATTTCAATTTTCATTTCATGCTTCCTATTTATATGCAATCCACCAAGGACAATTTTGCCCTTAAAACTTACTCAAAATCACAAAAATACAATCCATAAAATTTTAACAAATGTCCTCATCCTTATCTCTTACGCCACGTGTCGCTTTCTCCATGGTTGCTTATCCCACAAGTCTATCTTTTCTTATTTCTTTTGATTTGACTTTTCTGGAACACTTGGATTCGGCTTTTCCAGAACTTTTTTGAAATCTTATTAAAATTTACCGGGGCCTATAGTCGGACTTCTTGCATACTTCTAGTAACCTTGGAGATCCTTAAAAGTCATTTTATGCCCCTTTTTGTGTGACAGTCCTCCCTCGACTCCCATTAGAATGAGAATCGAGGAGAAGAGTATTACCTTTCATACTAAAATTCATTTAAACCATTTACGAAAATTTATTTATTCTTTTATTTAATCATTTTATTTTATAAAAAATCTAGCAGAGTTTCCTCAAAAATTTAAAAACCTGCAGATTTCGAAAGAAGCACTTCTAAAATACATTCACTTTCTCAACTTTCAGTTTGGACCCTCCGTCCGACTCCATCAACAGTTCAATGCACAAACATTTTTCAAAATAATATTATCACTAAACCTTATCAATTAACCAAAAGCAGCATACTAAAAGTTCTCAAAAACATTTCAAGCTGCAAAATTTAGTTTAAAATACAAAATTTCATCACATGCACTGTAGTGGACATTACGGATTACTATTTCTTTGTACTAGTGTCCAAAATATACAAAATACATATGAGCCTATGAATTTACAAAAATATTCATATATGCCAAAGAATGCTCTACCTAAAATGTGTAGGTGGATGTGATTCTCTTGACAGCGACAAAATATCTTCTTCTTCAATCTCTATCGACCTTACTTAGGACTAGAATCTACGCGCGGTAAAATCGACGTACTAAGTAATTCTACTTAGTTGGTGTACACAACTTTACATTCATTATTTATTCAAAATACTGTATTATAAGACAAAATATCCAAAATTCTCAACTTTTACTAAGATTCACAATTAAATCAATTTACTAATAAATGCACATACAAAATGCATACAATTTATAATTAAGCATATCAACCCAATTTGTAAAAATTTTATTACAAACCCCTATGAAAGCACTTTACTAATAATTACACATATCAAATACATAATAATCATTTTCCATATATTTATATATTCAATTATATTTTTATTATTATTTTCTTAAACATAATAACACGATTTCATTTAATAATTTTCAGCGCTCTTCGTAAACTCTGACATGATACCATGGATCGGATTAGGGTCTTCTGGCATCAGCTACTCGGTAGCTACCCAACAGAATTAAACGGTGTCTAGGCTCTTATCTGGAGGGTCTTATCGGGCACTCCAACTTCTTTTGTCCACAAACATACATTAGCTCAATCAATTTCACAACATGCATTTCACCCAACAATTACGACTACTCAATATCATATAATATATATAGATATGTTCTACTTAACAACCATTTTGTATCCCAAAAATCTCATGATACAAAAGTGTAAATGGTTTTTTCAAAATATGAAATCATACGGATTTAATTACAACAAAACAAGTGTGCAATATTTCCATGTTATGCATCCGATGATGACGCCCACCTATATTTTTGATGAAATATTTATTTTGTTCTTGATCACCTGTAGGGTACCTAAGACAGATTTATAAGCTACAACAAATAAAAATTGTTAGTTTAACAAGGAAAGGCAATTTATAACCAAATGATCATAAATTTACTTAAAACATTTAGGGTTGTCAAAGTAGTTCTTTTCTTGCTAAAAGCCCCATGTATGCCCCAAAATATTCTAACTATGCTTAACATGGTACATCACGTGATGGTTTTTCAACTAACACCAACGTGACGCTATTGAGATATCTCGATCACCACATGCGGAATTTACTACATCGCAAGCGTGGGCTGAAACAATCTCAAATATAAGCAACCACATGCAGAATTTTCTGCATCGCATATTATGGTGCTAATAACTATAACTCTTTGCAACTATATGCATAATTTTTCTACATCGCATATTGTAGCGCAAACTTAGCTATATATATTGGCGACTACGAGCAGAATTTTCTATATCACAATGTAGCGCAAATAACTTTAAATCTAGATGATCACGTGCAGAATATTTTGCATCGTAATGTAGCGCTAGATAATATACAACTCTGAGGGTATACACATAGGATTTAAATCTCTTTCCACGAGGTGCTCCTCCTGATTGCTCCTCACCTACATAATACATTCTCATTTAGGGTGCACTTCAATGAGCTACACATTGTTTTTAACACAACTCACTCTTTAAAACTTTAAAACCTTTTTTTCACTACAACCTTCCCTACTCAATTCTAACTTAACCAAGGCTTTCTAATTCAATTTCTTTGCATAAGTCTGACTCATTATCACCTAGGATCACCTCCATACACTCGAAATGATGCTCAAAAGCTTGGAACGAAAAATCAAAATTTTAGGGACCCTTTGGCTGAATGCATGCTAGGGAGAAATCCCTAGTTTTTCTTTATTCTATTTTCACTCCAATCATGTCCCTAACTCTCATTTAGGTTACTCGTAAAACGGTTTCAAAAAATTCTAACTATAGTGGGGTGAAACCTATGAAATACCCCTATTTTGCGACACTTTTTCATGCATATTTTTACCTCACACATGCAATGATCTTATTTCTTTCATATCTAATGTTCTTTCACTCAATTATGATCAATTACATTCATTTCATGCATCAAAGAATGTATTTCCATGCAAAACTTTAATGCCCTTCAACTAGGCTCATAATGTTCAACTTGTCTTTACACTTTTCCTTTTGAAATTTTATCGTTCCCATGAGATTTTCTAATCTCAAATATGCATGGAATCAAGCTTATTTATATTAAAACTCAAAGAGATCACACATCCACCATAGTGGTCGTGACCTACACATGCACACACAACACTTCATTTTATTTAACTTTCAATATTTTCACCAATTTACTCTCTTAAATATTTTAACAAACACATTAATTACCATTAAATCCATTTCCAACAAGTTTCCATCACTTCCTAGGGTTTACTAACACTAATTTCTTTATGATTCCTTGAAGTTTAAGCTTCCTTTTTGGCTATTGAATATTCTAAACTTGATTTATATCATTAACATCATCAATTACACCACAACCAATAAATCAAACCATCAACACATTTATAATCCCAACTAACTATCAAACTTGACAAAAATGATAATATCTTACCTAGATTATGGTTAGGTTTTGTTATTTTAGCTTGGGATCAACTGGAAAGCTTGATTTGAAGCTTGAAAAATGAATGAAAAGATCAGCTTCTTCCTCCCTTTAATTGCCGTCCCTATCTCTCCCTTACTCTCTCTATTTTTGTTTTTAATTTTTGCTAAGTATGGCTACTAACACTCCTCTCATATATATATAGGCAATTAAATAGGTAAAGATGACCATAATGTCCTTTGTTAGTTTATTTCACCTTTTTATTTCATTTATTCTAAGTCTTTGATGAATATCACTTATATGTGTACACTAACTCTAAATTGGACGAAGACCATTTTGTCACTTATAGTTATATCTCTTATTTAGCAAAATGACCATTTGGCCCTTCATTAAATTTATCTTATTATAAGTGTCACACACTTTCTACCATTTCCATTAACACTTCAACATCAATTATAAAACGATAATGACGACATTAGTCGTTTTCATCTCATAACTTAACTTCTAACATTAGGAAGTTCAGAATCAAGAATAAGGGCTTACAGTATATCATAATCGGTTTTGACTTCAAGACTGGACACCTAGTGCCTCTCATAATCCATCCGTCTAACACTGAGTATCAGTACAACGATGCAGTACTGTTAATATCACCTTATTGGCTAGCCAATTTTCAATCCCCACCTACTAATGTTTAGGTTTACTCGGACCCTTCTCAATTTTATTAATTACCAAAAATTTTATATTTTTGACAACTTTTATTTTAAATAAAAGTTTCATTCAGAAAGCGGTAAACACAATTTAAGTCACAATTTTTCCCATATATTCAATTTATCAATATGAACATCGTAAAACTCTATTTTTTTATTTGATTAACTTACCAAATCTTTTCTAAAACGTTCGTGCCATTCTTTCGATATATGTTCGGTCAAGGTACTGAACTCATCCGTTTCCTTTTGTTTCCTTCCATTTTCGTTTGAAATTTATTAAAATCATATTTAAACACTCTTTATTACAATTTATCAGAAAAATTTCATGTATTTTAAAATCAAACAAAATTTTAAATCACTAATTACATATTTGTAACAATTTTTTGAAATCTTTTGAAATGTCGATTTTGGTCATTTCAAATGACCATTTTACCCTTAATTTCAGCATCAAAATTTAACAAAATCCATTCTTTTCTTTTTTAAGCACATATTCAGTCAAACCCCTATTTTTCTTTTAAAATTTTGTTTCCAAGTTAAATTCTACTCCAACATCATTCAAAACATATTAATTTACATAAAATCAATATTAATTTAATCAAATTCATATTATTTTAGAAACTCGTAAATACTAAACTTTACTAATAAAATTAAATTTTCAAAAGAAGTGTACACTAACCTTTTTAGGCAAGATTCTAGCTTCCCCAGCACTTCAATTGAAGCCTAAGACTTCTCATTATCCTTTCCTTGGCTTCCTTTGGCTATTTCTTCACCTAGAGTTTCAAAAATTGCTTTTATCATTATCAAAATCAAATCCATCACTTTAAAACACTAAGCCCTCAAACCAAACATAATCTAATACATAAGATATCAATTGATCACCTAATTCCAATTTAATATATATATATATATACCCAATAATTTCACAACTTAATCATATTTCCAACTAATAATCTTGCAACCATTTCTTTTACTTTCTTTTGCACCAAAATACTCAAATACATCTTAAACATCACTAAAACACATCAAGAGGATATGATATCCAATTTACACCCATTATTGACCTTAACCCAATTTTATACCCAAACTTTCCATTTTAAATTTTCTTTCATTCTTTTAATTCCATCCACTCTAATTTCATCCCAAAATATCAAACAACTCATTCAAACATTCAAAACCACTTTAATACATACAAAAACACAAATTGTCCACATACTAATATAATTATTAATCTATTTATCCATTTGCATTTTTATTCTAATTATCACCTCAAATCAACATAAATCATCACCAAAACAATCTAAATCATCCAAATTCAATTTAACACATCAAAACTCTTACACTAACCAAATTCATCACCAAGTTTTTCAATCAATTCTTTTTCATTTTCTTCACACAAACCAACTCAAATTCACTTAGATTTTCATATAAATTCATCAAACATCAAAAAGCTATACAATCTCCGCCACAAAAACCCTTAGTCGAGCACTAACACATACACTCCATTCCTTTTTCATTTCCAGCAACATCCACCACACTCAAAACACTCCAAAACTCATTCAACATCCAAAAATCAATTCAAATATTAAAATTCATCCAAATACACAAATTTTTTCAAGTTACACACATACTACTATATGGCCAAATAAATTCATCCTCTTCATTTTATCTATATTGCATTTGAATTAAATATGAGAGAGAATTTATTTTAGGGGAGAAAATGCAATAAATAAATTTCATTAGCTCATCTTAACTTTTTAAAGTTGGAAGGCATTGACCATTGAAGTTATATATACATAAACACATATGTACCTCAAACGAAACGACCCTACCCGACCTGGATTTCCCTTATAGGGATTCGAGTGGAGCCTTCCCAACATCCCAATAGAGATCCTTGCAGCCTTCGTACTGATGACTCAAAAGGACTCTATGGAGCAAAGTTGTAATACATTTTTATTTCTTAATCATTTTTTTTTTTGAAATTTAGACTGGAAAAAGTAGCATAACGACTGTTTTACAACATTTTCAATATTTTCAAAATACCTGTAAATCAATTATAAAAATTTCTAATTTCATACATTCTTCTCCACTTTCAATTTGAAGCTAAAGTCCATCTCAAAATCCAAACTCAACAACAATTTAAAATGTCTCAATCAAAATCAGTTCAAAGATTTAAAACACATTATCATGCATAGAATCTCAGGCATTTCCAGAAATCGATAATATTTAAATATGCATGTTTATTAAATATCAAAACATTTACATTAATTTCATAGTAGTAGTCGTCTGAAGTGCTAGCCTAACTCTGTGCCAAAGATTTCTCAACTTGAGTATGTGTTCCTGCACCTGGGGAGGTTTTTTGTAAACCCTTGATTATGATTATGTTTTACTAGTATCACTCTAGTAGTATTATTTAAAGTTAAATTTATTTTCACATCATAAGTAGGATGTCGATTGGAGGACCATAGATTATTTATGAGTGATATGGGAGAGTATAGGGTGAGATAAGCTCATGAGTAAAATAAAAAAGGATATAAAAGTTCTACCAATAGTTATTAGCCTAGTGTAATTTAGTTTGTGGATATTAGAGAGCCACTTAGAGCCATTTTATTGGTGGAAGAATTAGTGATTTTAAGTGGTGACAATTGGACCAATTAGCATTAAACTTATCCATTTAGGGGTCAAAATGTTTCACTATAAATAGAAGTCAATTTGTCATTTTCGTTCACATTTGTGACGTGAAGCAAACGAGAGAGAGGGTGAGAACACCGGCCATGGAAGGAAAAGGAATCAAGTGAGTTTCAAGTCATTTCTTCAAGTGATTTTACACCAAAATTCACGTTTGTCATCAACCAAAGCCATGGGAGGAAAAATCAAGTGAGATTGAAGCAAAAAGAAGTAAGTTTCTTGCTCTTGATTCTAGTCTATAGTTGATGAAACCCATTTCTAAGTTTGATCTAAATTTTATTTTGATGTTAGGGATTGAAACTATAATGATTGGTGATGAGTTTGGTGTGATTTTTGTGTTAGAAATTGAAAGAAAAATGATGGTTTTTTATTGATGTTTCTCACGACCATGATAGGGTTTGTGTAACTCAATTTGATTTCATCCATTTGAGGTTTAATTCATGCATCTTCGAGGCTAAGAAATCATTTAAGAGTGATAGAATTAGAAAACCAAAAGTTTAGAGACAAGTTTAGTTATATTTGTCTAGCTAAAAAGCATTAAGAAATATCATAGAAAATCAACCTTATTGACAGGCCCCTCTCTAACTAGACTAGCTAGCCGACCTGTCCGGCACCCCACGATGGCTTTCCAGTTGAGATCTGCTCCTACTAAAAAGTTCCTGTGGAGTTAAGCCTCTTTCTTATCTAAAAATGCTTGAAACTATTTTAAATCTGAAAATGGGTAGGAGTTTGTTCGTTGAAAATAACTTTATGAAAATAGATTTTTACATAAATCTGACAGCACAACGGTCGTTTTTCTAAGATTTTCACCCTGTAAACTTTAACAAAAATCTCTGTAATTCCATTTAATACGTTTTCTCAATCTAATGGGTCTCAGACCCTCTTTCAAATACACAACAATCACAAGTATACTTTCTAACTTAAATCATGCGAAAATCATACTTACTTAAGAAAAATCTTAAAACATCATTGCATGAGACTTATCATAAAATCAATTATCTAAAAGAATATTTACAAACATGAGATGAGTCTGAAACAAAAATAAATGCAATACATGGTCTAACTACTGAAAACTAGTGCAGTAGGGTTGTGTCTCTAGCTCGCCTGTACGTCCGACGAAGATGCTTCCGCTACGTTGCTCGTACCTGCACTTGGGGAGGATTTTAATAAAACAAGAAAAATAATGGTGAGAATAACTCAGTGAGTGGGTACTATAATTTAAACTATACTTTTGCTTAAGATAATATCCCTCCCAAAATAAGTTTGAAAACTACTACTTACTTTATTTTTCTGAAAATTGTAAAACTCGTTTTAAATGCGAAAGATATTTTATTAAAATTTTCTTAAATACTTTTCTTGTTTTTCTTAAACTCACGTCTATCGACGTGTCTCATTTTATTACTAGCCTATTTGGCAACCCAGGGAAACTTATCCTTCATGACGGTATAAAGATACGCCACTAGGATTAGGAGAACTCTCACCATGTGTAATCGCAGATGTGGAAACAACTCTGGGATCGCGACTTCCTCCAACATCAGGTAGAACTACACTATTCCATATGTGCAGAGGGCGACTGACAGACTCGATCCCTCTAAAGTTAGTAACTCCCCCCAACTTGCCGTACACATATGGAATACTTCGGCTGGGTGTAAACTAGGGGCTAGGGTAAACCAAGGACATATTTATATACAAAATCTCGGTAATATGCTGTAACATTGCAATATAACTTTCGCAAATAATATTTCTATGCATGTATATCATTTAAACTTACTAATTTACTTTACTTGAAGAATATATACATTTACAATGTGATATATATAAAACTATACATGCATTGTATGAAAGTTAATGATATTATAAAATCTTACTTGAATATTGAATTAAATCACTTGCTAAAAATGAAATCGCATTCATATAATAAAATGCATGAAAACTTTATAAAATCCACACTCACAACTTGCTTCCAATTATCTTAACCCACTCTCGCTACAGATCTCGTCCGCTCACCGGTTCACCTATAATTTATTTCGATCGGGTTTTCGTTAACAACGAGGCTTGCATAAATACTAAACTTAAATCACACGGGGATTTCGAATCACGACATTTCAAGCGATTATCCTCACACAATAACAACATGGAAACACTAATATTTACACACTGAAACTATTTCGAAACCCAATCATTATTGCAACATAATCTAATCGAAACTTTACGATTTTGCTAGCTTTTCGACTATTCCGAAACCGACAATAACATCGTTCATTCTCAATCAATATCATCGAAATCACACTCCAATGGATTCAACAAAATGAATATTCGAATCTAACGAATAATGTGAACTTTGCGCGATTTCAATAATTTATCGCGAACTATCATATTTAACGCTTTACGCGATTATTTCGTTTTCAATCAAACTTAACGTCAATACAACTTGTAACTTCACTCAAATCATGGAGAACTAAGATTCAAACACTTCAAAACACAATCACGAAGGCAACATACACTTCAATCAAACTTAACGTCAATACAACTTGCTTCATTCTTTGCATGCGCGACACGTGTGCCTTATGCATGGATTTAGCTTGTCACTTGTTTTTCCATGTGCTTTCCATTCCGTTTTCGAATTCTAATTCGTTTTCGTCCGATCGAGAATTCGTTTATGACTCGATTTTTACCTTCGGAATTATTATTAAATTTTCGGATTCACCTCCACGTACTTGGAATTATTATTATTTTTCTAAAATAAATATTTCGAATAATCCGTAATCGAAAAAATATTTTTCCGTTCGAAAACGTGATCTATCGAAAAATAATTCGCTTTTCGACGGATGAGGTTTTGGGTTTTACAATTCAACCCTCCTTATAAAAAATTCGTCCTCAAAATTTACACAACTTCTCTACTAGATAAAGATTCTCACTCTAACAATCAAAGCCTAAGTCCTTAATGCTAATCTAATACATAACTCTCATGCAATGCATTTCAACATTTAAATCCATCAAACATACTTAATAAAAAAAATCTCAAATTATAAAATTCTTAACTCTAATAACTAAATATACTTACTTGCTTCAAAAAGATGCGGATACTGGCTACGCATCTGTTCCTCGTGCTCTTACATGGCTTCCTCCACTGCACGATTTCTCCACAACACTTTAACCAATGGAATGACTTTGCTGCAAAGAACCTGTTCTCTCTTGTCAAGAATCTGAACTGGGGTCTCCTCATATGATAGGTTCTCCTTGAGTTCCATTGGCTGCTCTGAAAACACATGCGAAGGATCTGCTATATACTTGCAGAGCATCGAGACATGGAATACATTATGGATTCTGGAAAGTTCTGCTGGCAGCTCAAGTCGATATGCTACCTTACCTACTCTGCCAATCACTTCATAGGGACCGATATATTGAGGGCTTAACTTACCACGCTTCCCAAAACAAATTATTCCTTTCCATGTTGATATCCATAGAAATACTTTATGCCCAAATTGGAACTTCAATTCAAATCCGTTATATGCTTATTGCGTAACTTTTCTGTCGATCCTAGGCTATCTTCATATTGTCGTGAATAACATTGATCTTATCTGTAGTCATCTGCACAAGCTCGGGCCCAATTAACTTTCTCTCGCCCATCTCATCCCAACATATCGACGTCTTAAACCATCTTCCATAAAGTGCTTCATACGGTGCCATGCTGATACTAGCCTGATAACTGTTATTATAGGCAAACTCGATTAACAACATATGAGTATCCCAATTTCCTCCAAACTCCATCACACAAGACTTGAGCATATCCTCTAACATCTGAATAGTACGTTCAGACTGTCCATCTATCTGCGGATGAAATGCTGTACTGAAATGTAATCGAGTACCTAAAGCTTTCTGTAGAATGGGCTAAAATCTAGATGTAAATCTCGAATCTCTATCCAATACGATCGACACTGGAGCCCCATGCAATCTTACGATCTCATCCACATATAACTTGGCCAATCTTTCTAGGGAATATGTACTTCGGATAGGTAGGAAATGAGCTGACTTCGTAAGTCAATCCACTACCACCCGGATACTATCATAACCATTTCGACTTTGAGGAAATCCTACCACAAAGTCCATTGTATTACGCTCCCATTTCCACTCTGGGATGGAGAGTGGCTGAAGAAGTCTTGTTGGCCTCTGGTGCTCAGCTTTGACTTGCTGACAAATTAAACACTTTGATACAAATTCAACTATCTCCATCTTTATACCTTTCCACCAATAATGCTCTTTCAAGGTATGATACGTCTTCGTACTCCCCGGATGCATAGCATATGCTGAAGAGTAAGCTTCATCTAAAATTTCTTTCTTGAGTTCTGCCACATCTGGAACACATAACCTCTATCTCATCCTCAACGTACCATCATCCTTTACTAAGAAGTCTCCCTGCTGGCCCGACTCTACTTCCTGTCTGATTTTATTCAACTGGGGATCTTGAATCTGTAACTTTCGGACCCTATCCATGAGTACCAATCGAATCTGAAATGTAGCTAACAATGCACCTGAATCTACTGCTTCCAAATTAACTTCCAAAGATATCATCTCTACTAACAACGAAAAATACCCAGCTCTTAAATGAGCTACCAAGCTGGTGGGTCCTACTCAATGCATCGACTACTACATTTGCTTTCCCTGGATGGTACTCTATGGTGCAATCATAATCCTTGATCAGCTCCAACCATCTCCTCTATCTTATGTTCAACTCTTTCTAGGTAAACAAATACTAAAGGCTTTTGTGATCTGTAAATATCTGACATCGAACTTCGTACAGGTAATGCCTCCAGATCCTGAGTGCAAACACCACTTCGGCCAACTCTAAATCATGAGTTGGGTAATTCTGCTCATGCTTCTTTAATTGCCTTGAAGCATAAGCTACCACCTTTCCGTCTTGCATCAGAACACAACCTAAACCCTGCCTTAAAGTATCACTGTACATTACAAAGTCTTCATTTCCGAAAGGAAGGGTAAGTACAGGAGTTGTGGTCAATTTTATCTTCAATTCATCAAAACTTCTCTGACAGGCTTCTGACCACTCAAACTTAGCTTCCTTTCTGGTGAGCTTCGTCAACGAGATGGCAATCTTGGAAAATCCCTCAATAAATTTCCTGTAATATCCTGCCAACCCTAAGAAACTCCTTACTTCAATTACGGTTACTGGTGGTTTTCAATTCACAATCGCTTCGATCTTTTGAGGATCAACACTAATCCCATCAGTTGAAACCACATGACCCAAAAATAAAACTTCATTAAACCAAAACTGATACTTGCTGAATTTGGCATATAATTATTGCTCTTTCAATGTCTGCAAAACTAATCTTAGATGTTCAGCATGCTCTTTCCTACTACCAGAATACACCAAAATGTCATTTATGAACACTATAACAAACTTATTTAAGAATTCATGGAACACCCGATTCATCAATGCCATGAATCCTACTAGAGCATTGGTGAGACCGAAAGGCATAACCAAGAACTCATAGTGTCCATAACGCATCCGGAAGGCAATCTTAGGAACATCATCTCCTCTGATCTTCAACTGGTGAAACCCTGATCTCAGATATATTTTAGAAAACACCCTTGCTCCCTGCAACTGAATAAACAGGTCATCGATCCTCGGCAGAGGGTATTGATTCCGAATAGTCCCCTTATTCAATTTTCAGTAATCAATACACAATCTCATACTTCCATCTTTCTTTTTAACAAAGAGCACTGGTGCTCCCCAAGGAGATACACTAAATCTGACAAAACCCTTGTCCACTAATTCTTCCAACTGAACCTTCAGTTCCTTCAACTCTGTGGGTGCCATTCTGTAGGTGCTCTGGAAATTGGTACTGTTCTCGAAATCAGATTAATCTCGAATTCAATATCTCTGTCTGGAGGTAAACCCAGAAGATCTTCTGGAAACACATTTGGAAACTCTACAACCATAGGAATATTCTCTAACTGAGTCTTCTTCTCGGTCGAATCTATCACATAAGCCAAATAACCTGCACACTGTTTCTTTAGCATCCTTCTGACGGTCATGGCTGATATGATACTAGATGGAAGCATTCTGCGCTCCTCTCAGAATCCTACATTTAGCTCTTCCAATGAACTGAACTTGACTTCTTTCTTAAAACAATCCACCACAGCATGATGCGTAGTTAACCAATCCACGCCTAAAATAATGGCGAAGTCACATATGCCAACAACATCAAACTGACTAGAAATGATCTACCCTTGATCACAATGTCACAATCTTTGCAAACACTCTCTGCTACTAAAGGATCTCCAGTGGGAGTAGCTACTACCATACTACACTCTAAGGGTTCTAACTTATATTGACTTGTCTGGCAAAATCTCTAGAAACAAAAGAGTGCGTAGCACCAGGGTCTATTAAAACATGAGCATAAGAATTAAAAACTGTTACAGTACCTGTCACCACATCTGGTGTAGCCTCAGCTTCTTGCTACATTACCGCAAACACCCTGGCCTGAGTACGAGGTCTCCCTGACTGACCTCTAGGTGGAAAACCTCTACCAACACCTCTTCCAGACTAAATTGTAGTCTCTAGTTCTTTCATCTATGGACCTCTCTTGTCTTGCGTCTAACCTCTGCTAGACTATCCCTGAGTAGATGGTCTCGACCCACTAACTCCTGTTGCTCTCTGCTGACAATCCTTCATAAAATGACCCTCTTTACCACAATGATAGCATCCGGTGATACCCATATGACACTTTCCTCAGTACATCATGCTGCATTTCCTACATGGCTCTAATCTGCTCTAAGTATCACCCCTACTCTAGGGCCCTGATGGAGGTCTAACTGAACTTTGGCTAGATGGGGTTGTTTGACTCCGCTGCTTGTTACCCGACCATCTAGACTTGCTTCTAGTTTTGAGAGCCTTGCTGGAGCCTCCTGAATACCAACCTGACCCCTGACTATGCTTTGATTTCTGTACCTGCTCTCTGTCACCTAACGTAGTCCTCTCTACTCTCAAGGCTGCCTCAACTAGCCACCCATACTCTCTGTGCTCTGTGGCTACCACATACGCCTTGATCTTTGGATTCAAGCCCTGTATGAACTTATGGCACTTGTTCACCTCGTCACTCACTATAAATGGTGCCACTCGAGACAGCTCAGTAAACTTCCTCTCATATTCTTCCACTGACATGCTACCTTGAACTAGATTGTAAAACTCCTCAATCTTGGCGTCCTTGTACGCCCTTGGGTAGAATTTTTCGTTGAACTCTTCCTTGAATTTTTCCCATGTAACCTGATCGATTGTTCTCCGCTTGACAGAATCCCACCAATCTCTAACTGACGCTTGCAACAAAAATGAAGCAATAAACACCTTTTGGGGATCGGTGCACTCCATCTGATCCAACACCCTTTCGGTATTATCTAACCATTTCGTTGCAACCTTTGGGCCACCTATTCCGTTAAATGCATCAGTACCTAATTTTCGTGCCTTTTCTAAGGTGGCGCCTGGTGTGCGCGGCCACAGCCCTTGAATAACTTGGGCTAATCTTTCAATCGGATCCGGCTCAGGCTATACTACCGGTGGCTCAACTGGAACCCCTGGCTGTGGATCATTTACGAATTCATTTACTTGCTCCCCTATTTCAGGAGCAGTAGGTGGAGCATTATTTACGGCTCTCTGTTTATGAGGACGACCGATGCGACGTATGACTCACTGCACTTGAACCAGATAATTGGTTATAAAATGTATGATGTCTCAGAAATACTATGAAAATGCTCAAAAATCATGTAATGCATTTAAAATCTCGGCTTTGATACCAAACTTGACAGAACTAAACTAGTTAGGCGACCTATCCGGCACCCCACGGTGGCTTTCCAGTTGAGATATGCTCCGATCGGAAAGTTCCTGTGGAGTTAAGCCTCTTTCTTATCTGAAAATGCTTGAAACTATTTTAGTTTTGAAAATGGGTAGGAGTTTGTTCGTTGAAAATAATTTTATGAAAATAGATTTTTACAGAAATTCGGCAGTACAACGACCGTTTTTATAAGATTTCCACCCTGTAAATTTTAACGAAAATCTCTATAATTCAATTTAATACGTTTTCTCAATCTTTCAAATACACAACAATAGCAAGTATACTTTCTAAGTTAAATCATGCGAAAATCATAATTAAGAAAAATCTTAAAACATCATTGCATGAGACTTATCATAAAATCGATTATCCAAAAGAATATTTACAAACATGAGATAAGTTTGAAACAAAAATAAATGCAATACATGGTCTAACTACTAAAAACTAGTGTAGCAGGGTTGCGTCTCTAGCTCGCTTGTACGTCTCACGGAGATGCTTCTGCCACGTTGGTTGTACCTACACCTGGGGAGGATTTTAATAAAACTAGAAAAATAATGGTGATAATAACTCAGTGAGTGGGTACTATAATTTAAAATATAATTTTGCTTAAGATAATATCCCTCCCAAAATAGGTTGGAAAACTACCATTTTACTTTTTTGAAAACCGTAAAACTCGTTTTAAATGCAAAAAATATTTTATTAAACTTTTCTTAAATACTTTTCTTGTTTTTCTTAAACTCACGTCTATCGACATGTCTCACTTCATTACTAGCCTATTTGGCAACCCTGGGAAACTTATCCTTTATGACGTTGCAAAGACACGCCACTAGGATTAGGGGAACTCTCACCATATGTAGTCGCAGATGTGGAAACAACTCTGGGATCGCGATTCCCTCCAACATCAGGCAGATCGATACTATTCTATATATGCAGAGGGCGACTGATAGACTCGATCCCCCCAAAGTTAGTAACTCACCCCAACATGTCGCACACATATGGAATACTTCGGCCGGGTGTAAACTGGGGGCTAGGGTAAACCAACGACATATTTATATACAAAATCTCGGTAATAAGCTATGAAATTGCAATATAACTTTCGCAAGTAATATTTCTATGCATGTATATCATTTAAACTTACTAATTTACTTTACTTGAAGAATATATACATTCACAATGTGATATATATAAAACTATACATGCATTGTATGAAAGATAATGTTATTATAAAATCTTACCTGAATATCGAATTAAATCACTTGCTAAAAATGAAATCGCATTCATATAATAAAATGCATGAAAACTTTATAAAATCCACACTCACAACTTGCTTCCAATTAACTTAACCCACTCTCGCTATGGATCTCGTCCGCTCGCCGGTTCACTTACAATTGGTTTTGATCGAGTTTTCATTAACAACGAGGCTCTCATAAATACTAAACTTAAATCACACGGGGATTTCGAATCATGACATTTCAAGCGATTATCCTCAAACAATAACAACATGGAAACACTAATATTTACACACGGAAACTATTTCGAAACCAAATCATTATTGCAACATAACCTAATCGAAACTTTATGATTTCGCTAGCTTTTCGACTATTCCAAAATCGACAATAACATCGTTCATTCTCAATCAATATCATCGAAATCACACTCCAATGGATTCAACAAAAAGAATATTCGAATCTAACGAATAATGTGAACTTTGCGCGATTTCAACAATTTATCGCGAACTATCATTTTTAACGCTTTACGTGATTATTTCGTTTCCAATCAAACTTAACGTCAATACAACTTGTAACTTCACTCAAATCATGGAGAACTAAGATTTAAAAACTTCAAAACACAATCACAAAAATCATGGCAGCGTACTACACTTTAATTAAATTTCCGTTTCGACTCCGAAAATCAACGATTTAATATAATCGCGCGCAACGAAAACTATCCGATTAACTTTCATATATTTCAATGCATCCTAACATCAACATTTAATATTTTAATGAGCTTAAATACATCTCAAGGCAGCTTGATAACATCATAATCATTTTCACTTTTGACAACGAAAATCGCACACTAAATACATTCACATTTGCTAGAAACTTATCCGAATCACTCGAAAATGATTTTTCGATAATCGAATGACCATTCGATATTTTAGAATATATCATTATGCATTATTTTTCACGAGAACAAACTTGAATCTAAAAACACAACATAACAGCCCCTAAATCTCACTATAACAGCCCATAAATCAATTTTGCAATGAAAACAATCATCGACAATTTTATTCCAAATCACAACCAAACCATATCGAACGAACCTCCGCACTAACGAGGTTCTAAATTCTAAAACCTAATCATAACATTATCAAAATTCATTCTCAACTCATCCTAAACATTATCCATCAAAACGAAATCCATAAAACTCAACATACCTCTCAAAAATTGTTTCAAACTCTTCGATAATGCTTGTAAAGGGGCTGCCCAACCTTTTAACTTTTCTTAGAGCTTCCTTCAATCCAAAAGACATATGTAAACCTTAGAAATTACTCAAAACATCCTTAAAAGTCAGTTGGGACATCATCTTACCTTTGTGTGAGCTGTTTTTCACTTCGAAATAGCCCCCAAGCATCCACGACGGCAAGACGACACCAAGGATGACTCACGGCCGCAGCCCACTCTTCTTCACCTACATGCTCGGGCTTATAGCTACTCCAAGACAGCTCTCAAGGCCTCCAATGGAGCTACCGCTGCTAAATTCATGCTCAAGCAGCTCCCCCTATCCCTCACGAGCTCACTCTCACGGCTGCACTTACATGCAGAACTCTCGGGTCTCTCTCTCGACTTCACGAGCTGCACATTCACACACACCAGTTCACGGTTTGGATGGGTTTCTCTTGGCTCACGGATTGAAGATGCAGCTCTTGGTTTTAGATCTCACCTTCCTCTTACTGCAAGCCCGAGCTGAGACCATCCATGAAGACGTTGCTGTAGCTGTTGGTTTATCACGCCCAACAGCTCCTCTCTCTCCTCACGAGCTCCTCTCTCTCTCAGCTTTGCTCTTTGACCAAGTGGATGATGTTTGCTTTGTTGGGTTTTGTGCCCTAAGAGCTTGTAATAATGTAAACGGTTTTATAAATAATAAAGTATTCATTTTATTCAATTTATATATTTTGCAAAAATTGTATATATCATGAGAAACATCCTTGATTACTGATGTAATTTCAAACTAAGTATATAAGTGTTATATACAGGCGGATTTAATTTGAAATAAGTAATCTAAAGAGTCCGTAGAAAACAAATAAAGCTGGGTACTTTATTTGTGGTAAATCTACAGTTGCGGTCCATTTTGTATTCTGTACGATAGTCTTATCCGAGACTATTCATGTAGTGACATGAAAATGGAGGCACCTTATATAATATAGATTATATAGGACTGGACCACGATAAATATAATTCTCTTATCAATATCCGTTAAACTCAGAGATTTATATTTATCAACCAGATGATCATATATGAATTGATCTTAATCCTGAGTGTATTATGGACTCCTACTTATTGAGTTATATCCTTTGATTTACATGGGTGAGATCGGTGTAAATATCCGGTCAATAACTTCGCACTTTGGGGATATGATTTAGTAAGTAGCTGGGAACGTTCTACACAATAGTGGAATCCACTCCTTCTTGCGAGAAGTAGAGAAGTAGTTCCCTTAAGGGTTGATTCAGGTCTTGAACAATATGAGCGCTCAACTTTCCATTCATATGAAAATGGAAAGATAAATTTATAAGTTGTTATGAATATATTATTCATTAGAGAATCAATGATACTTAAGGATTAAAAAATAATTAGAGGGGTAAAACGGACATTTTGACCTAGCTCTAATTATGAACTATTTGTGGAGGGTCAAATCATATGTAGTGATTAAATCAATGGACACTGAAAATTTCAGATTGTATAAAAACATCTACAATTTTGAGAGTGCAATTTTAGGTTTTTAGTGGAGTAACTCTAAGATTAATAATAGTAAATTATTAATTAAAGAGTTTAATTAATAATTTCGATATTATTGGAGCTCAAAATTGTAGGTCCATCGGGTCCCCTTGATAGCTCATTTCACTATAAGAAACTTGTATATAGAATATTGTAATTGGATCGTCCAATTATAATTGTTACGCAAGTAGCAAAATTTGTGTTCACTTAATATTTTGAATAATATTGATTATTCAAATTATTTGATAATTAATTAGTTAATTATTAATTATGAATTACTAATTATTTAATTAATTTTATAAGAGGTTTTGAATTTGATTCTTAGCAGTGATCTGATATAAATTAATTATGAATTAATTACAGGTCACATGTTTAATTGTAAAATATAACATGAATTAATTTTGAATTAATTATATTATATGAGGCAAAAGTTTAATTTTAACAAATTTGGAGTTTAATGTTAATTTGATTAATTAAAACCCTAATTAGTTGCCTATAAATAGAAAAGAAATAGTTTTCTTTTCCAAACACAGAAGTTATATTTTGGTTTTTGCTTTACGTTCTTTGAAAAGAAGAGAAAAAGTTTTCTTTTAGCATAACCAAAATCATAAACTCACTTCTGATATATATTATTGATTCTTTTTAGAAAAGAAATCAAAAGAAAGTGAGCACAATACTATATAACTGTGCCCACTCACTAGTTTCTTGGTGTAGAGTCATATCGAGGAAGGCTAGGTGGTGAGCAATCCACAGAGATCAATACATAAGGTAAAAATCTGATTTTTATTTTATCTTGTATTATTTTATTTCATTGTTTTATGGATCTAGGGTTTATTGAGTTTTCTAAAATTTTTTTAAAACTCAGTGTTCCGCAAAATTCTTATTTTTCATAAAAACAATTGTTGTTTTTCCTTCATGCTTGAGTTGTTCTCTCTCAAATGTCTCTTACGGTTCACTCTCTCATTCTAACTCTCTTGGTTTTGCTTACAAATGGGTGACCGAATGATTGAAAAAAAAGCTTCATTTTTCTTCTTTCATCTTTATATATATATGAGATATAATCTCTTGACATGTGGCAATCATGCGTGGGAAACTTCTTAACACTTGTCTTGCTTCATTCTTTGCATGTGCGACACAGGTGCCTTCTGCATGGATTTAGCTTGCCACTTGTTTTTCCATGTGCTTTCCATTTCGTTTTCGAATTCTAATTCGTTTCCGTCTGATCGAGAATCCGTTTATGACTCAATTTTTACCTCCGAAATTATTAATAAATTTTTGAATTCACCTCCATGTACTTGAAATTATTATTATTTTTCTAAAATAAATATTCTGAATAATCCGAAATAGAAAAAATATTTTTCCGTTCGAAAACGCGATCTATCGAAAAATAATTCACTTTCTGACGAACTAGGTTTTGGGTTTTACACTTATGATGCATGACGTGAATATGTTTGATCATATTTGAGTGCAAGAACATTAGAGGATAGATAATTGAGCTTGTTGGATGAATGTAATAGAAAATGACCTTAAAAAGTGTTGAAAAAACATAGTTTTTTGCTAGAAACACTCAACCGATAACCATTTATTTCCGAATTTGCTTTACGGCCGACCTAAACGTGAGTTGGGGAGATGATTTTAGTTAAAAAAAAATGAAGAAATGTTTTGGATTGGCCTCTAGGTAGCATTCGGGTTTGACACCCCTTATTTTTCATTTTTTCATTTCGAGTTTCAGAAAATTATTTTGAGCATATCGGGGTGTTCCTGGGCAAAAATAAATAGGATTCATAGCAAGAAATCGGAATTCGAAAGCATCGGTTAAGTAGAAATTTAGTTGTGAAGGTTTAGGTGTAAAGTGGAATTAATAGAGTTAGTTGAGATTTAAGTGATTTAAAACTTTGTGTTAATGATTTTAGTGACCCTAAATGAGTATTTGATGTTTTAGGGTAAAAATGGAAAGTATCGGAGGAGGATTGTTAATTGACGGAGGGCGCTTTGTGAGTAGAAAACTAGTTGTTCAAGTGTTATTTTATTTTAATTTTATTTCTTGTTATGCATGAATGAATGTATTTTATTTTTTGTTCATATGAATTTATTCATTATGTAATTAAGTTATTTATTGAAATTATGCTAAGATTCTAGCATGTGAGTTTTTAATTGAATATATATTTATATCGAGAACATGTTAGAAGTAAACATTTTAGGCTTTTTACCTTAAAAAACGAGTTTATTTGAGAATATCGAGAAAAAGCATTTTATTACGCCAATGGTTTACTCTAACCCCAGTTAAGTATCAGGCTGAGTACCCTATGTATGTACGATAGATATGAGAGAGTCATTAACTGAGAATGGAGTCCAGATGACTCCTAAGAGAGAGAGTCAGTTGTGTCACCCTCTGTATGTACAAGGGTAGTGTAGTTCAGGCCAATAGCGAGAGGGTAACGCGTGCCCAGAGTTTACGCATGGGCGACTACACATGGCAGATTTCCAAATTCCTAGTGGTTAGCTAGAGATTTTATGCTACCACGACAGGGGTAGTTTCCCTGAGTTACCATTAAGGCAAGAAAATGAGAAAATTTAAGAAAAATATTTAAAACGAGCTTGAAAAACAGTTTCGAACGAGTCTCGATAAAGTATTTTAGAAAAGAATAAAACCATTTTTCTTTAGTTTTATTAAATTGTAATTCTCACTGAGTTTTACTCACAATTTGTTTTTAATGTGTTTTCTTAAAAATTCTCCCTCAGGTGCAGGAGTGAGTCGTACAGGAGTGAGTCATCCAGCAAATGAGGCTCAGACTGACGCACAGATCGACTGACAAACGACCTCTACTATCTTGTATATTTTTGTTTATGCCATGTACATATTTTGAATCAAATCATAGTGTAAATTGTAAATGTCAATTCAAGTTTTTGGTTTCATGTCTTTATTCAGTGTTTTATGAAATAAGAAAGTTTTAGTTTTTAAATAAATTTTCATAATTGTGGTTTTTATGGTAAAACTGGTTTGAGATGTGGGCCAAAGGCCCCTGGTATTTAAGATTGATTGCTATTAGAAGTGTTTTTATTTATTTTTGAATTTACAGGTTGTATAATTCAATAAACAGCTGGCATACTATCGGATTTTCATTAGGAAAAAAAAAAATTTACCCTTGCCACCTAATAAATAAGCTTAAAAATGAGCTTAAATAAGTTTTAGTACTCTGACGGGATTTATTCGGATTAAAGGTAGGATTTGTTGGAGTTCTGTCGGGGTACTACGGAATCTTTCTCGAGTCCAGAGAAAGGATTTGGGAAGGGTCCTGTCTTTTTTCATAAAAATAACAGGAAACAATGAGCTAAAAGAGCTCAGTGAGTGTCATGCATTTCTATTTAAACTATCCTTTCAGAAATAGCCTCCCTAAAAATCATTTGGAAATCTAAGTTTCTTAATAATTTGCTCAAATCATAAATCTTATGGTTTTACATAAATATATACACATAAATCCTCTTGAAATCATAAATATATGCATTATAAAAATTCATTCCATAACATGCCTCACTTCAAATCTGTTCATAACATAAACATGGGTTCGTAAGGCATAGCATTATTTATAAAACATGTATTCAATGGAACCTAGGGAAATCATAATTCATTGCTCAGTCCTAGGACATCGGTAGTAAGGACGATCAATCTCAATCATAAGCTATTATGCTGTGGAATGTTACCTCGCCTTACATAGAGCATCCATCATAGTAGTACCTTAAATATACACAGAGGTCGACACGATAGCTCGATCCCCCCATAGTTAGTGGACTTACCCTCTACGGACTTGTCATACTGTAATAAGGTACTTCGACCTCATTACAATCATATCTCAGCCATATTATGGGGATTAGGGTAACCATCGGTTTTGAAAACATTCTTTAACTTATACTTACAAATTTAATTCACATGCTAAAAGAAATTTATAATAAAAGCATATTTGTTCAATTTGATGCTAAAAACGTAAAATCATGTTTCGTCCAAAATTTCATGCGATAAACATTTCTTTGGATGCATATGTAAAAACATTTATAAACTAATATCATTAATATAAATTCATTTCAATATCAAAATTCTTAAATAGTCATAAAGCATTTTAAAAACCATACTAAAAAGAATAAAACTACTTTTAACAATTATAAAACATTTTATACTCATATTAAGCATACTAAAATGCATTTATTATTTCGCAAAATAATTTACACTAACTGATTTCTAACTCATGGAAAATTTATGATCTCCTATCTGGCGATAATTTCTGACTTCCAATTACTTCGTCTACTTAATACCTATATATTTTAACATTCTATTTAAGTAATGTCGAAACTAATTTATTCGTATATGCATTTCCATCGACAAGCCACAATCACACAAGCACTTAATTACATAAAGATTTCAGAATACACTTTTACAAGTCGTAACAAAGCTAATTATATGCATTTACTTTCTGCTCGAATTTCTTAGTATTCAAGCATGTCAAACATGTAAACCCCAGAGTTTGCATTTTTTTTTAAAACTAATTTTTTGACGAATAGTGTATCTGGACGGAAAGCATCTGACGAGACCAAACCAGATTCCTTCTAGGCTAGTACCTAGTAGGTCTCGTCTGGCACTCCAACGAACCCCTCTAAAGCTCAACTGGTCGGCTGCTTGGAATTCGTGGAGCGAACCCTGAAACTTACCCATTTTTTTTTTGCTTTGAAACTGATTTAATGTTGTTATGTCAAAACTAGTTGCGTTGGTTTACTTGATTTGAAAATTTTCATTTCCATTTAAAGTTGTAAAATTAACCTTTTCATTTTCAATTTCTAACGAAAATCCGGTAGCATAACGGTTGCATTTGTACGGTTTCCAATTTCCTGCAAATGAAATAAACACTCCCAAATATACATCATTCACAACCCAACTTCAGTTCCACAATCACATTTTTACGATCATACAAATACTCAAATAAAACCTCAACGAAAATCAAACATTTTTTCTTGTCATAGAAAACTTTATGATTCATTTGCATCGTGACACATACACAATTTATATTGATAAGGTAGGCAAACCAAAGATACAAAAAGGTGCAAGCAATTGTTTAACTTTAATTGCAATAAAATGCGTTAAAACTTGTGCGATGCATCCATCATTATGCCCACCTAATTTGGTTGTCAAAGTTTTTATTTTCGTTTTATGTTATGACCGTCGGAGCGAATACTTGTGGAGGTTTTATAATATATACAAAACAACAATATAAACTTAAAACAACTTCAATGATTACAAAATTTCACAACTAAACAATTATAATTAAGCTTATCAAAAACGTAGAAAGCTTTTCATAAAATTCCCTTACTTCTAAAAGCACCGTTCGTACCCCCTAGTCTATATGTCACCTAGCGATTTTGTTTCTAACCCCAACTGTGACACTACTAACACTCTCAGCAACCACGTAGTGGAGTTTTCTGCATCGCCAACCGTGGTGTAAGCTTGCGACTACATAGCGGAATTTACTGCATCGCAATCATAGCGCAAGACACTATATCGAAATCTGAGCCATTATATTGCAAAATTTTCTCCATTGCAATATGTAGCGCTGTGCTAAACTGAAACTCTGAGCGACTACGGACGGAATTTTCTACATCATTCATCATAGCGCTTACTCAGATATAACTTTAAGGGGTATACGAAAGGCTTTGAAAATCTCTTTTTCTTTACTAAGTGCTAATAGTACTAAAACAACTTTCTTTTGAAGAAAAATAACATATCAATTAACAACACAATTGAACACAATGTGAGTTAGTATACTCACCTCGATTCCATAAGCCTCCCTCGCTCCGCTAGCTTGCTTTGAACCAAGTTTTTGTTTAGGGTATGATCTTCTAGCTTGGAATGGCTTAAAATCTTGTTTTGCAGGCTTAGAAAATGAGTTGGACAAGCTTTCTTCTTCCTTTCCTCCTTTTGGACATCCCTCACCTCTCTATTTTCACTCAAAATTTTGCTAAGTGTTGAGACATAACACATATGTATAGACATGCATTTATATAATTACCCTTGAAGTTTGATAAATAATTACAATGCATGCCATTACTTGAAAATTAACCTAAATGTCCTCCAACTTGTATAATTTCTGTGGCATTCCACTAACTTTTGTGTACTTTCATAATTCTCCCTATCTAACTTATTCTATCCATCTTTATATATATATAGAGCTTTTAATTTGGCAAAATGACCCTTTTGCCTCTTCATTTTTGCATTAAAATGAGCATTGAATAACTTTAACCATTCCTACTTTGACTATTTACGAGCTTTAGTATTTTCTTTGCATACTCTATCTCCTATTTCTAAGGAGTTCAATTTGTAGGAACGAGGGCTTATAGCATCCGTATAAATAATAATTTAAGTGAATAGTAATTTTTGAGAAAATGATCCCGAAAATCGTTGAAAGTGAAATTTTTTATGAATAATATTTTCAGACCGAAAGTGTCTGTGTGAGTAGTAATTTTCGAAAAATGGACCTTGAACATTAGAAGTCCTAGAACTAGTATTAGAGTTAATAGAAGTTGGAATGGGTTAAAAATAAGTCCATTTGAATAGGTTTTAAGCGGTTCGAAATTTAATTTATGAAAACACCCTTTTAGAAAAATAGTAGGTATTGATTATTTTAAACCCAATTGAATTTTTTTAAAGCATGAGATTGAGAGTTAAGATACTCAATTAGAGTATTACATGGTTAATTTGATGATTAAATGACCATAGAATATTTTTGAAATTTATATAAGTATGAATGACAGTAAAATGTAAACAAGGGCAAAATGGACATTTCACTCAAACATACATGGATTTGGTGTGAGTAACCAGATTGAAAGGAATTGAATAAGAAGCATAATCCATGTCAACCAATGGGAGAGTGACAAATAAAAATTAATTATGGAATTAGTGGAGAATTAGTTGTCATGCACTAAAATTCATTAATGTTTTATTTATCAAATGACTAAATTGCCATTAGTGATAAGTTGCTAGGAGATTTAATTAAGGGCATTTTGGTAAAACTAAGAAGAGGATTTGATGGTCATTTGTGGGTTAGATCAGGGGAATTTTAGTTAAGAAAAGTGTGACCTATATAAAGTTGAATGGAGATGAACTTGAAAGAGTGTATGTGACTACAAAAGAAGAAAAAAAAAGAGAGAAAAGGTGCAGATCAGTTCGACAGCAAGAAGGAGAGGAAAAATCAAGGTTTGATCTCATTTTTCAAGCCTAAATCCATCAATCTTCATCAAGCAAGGTATTAGGGTAAAAACCAAGCAAGAAAGTAAAGAGAATAGGTAAGAAAGTTGAGTTTTTTAATGATATTTTGATGGATTTTTATGGTGAGTTGTTAAAATTATGTGTTTGTGAATTTCTTGATATAAATAGAAGTTGATTATTCTTTATTTAAGCTTGGATTTGGAAGAAAACACAAAGGAGATGGTGAATCAAATAAACTAGTAAGGTAAGATTCTAGGGTCATTTGAGTTGATCTTTGGGTATATGATGAATGATTGAGTGATTTTAGTGTATTTAGTGACCATGAAAGTGGATGAATGATATGAGATGTCATGATATTAGTTTAGGCCAAGTAAGGGTTTGATGAATATATGTTAATTTTGGTTGTTTTAATGTGTTTGTTTAAGGATTTACTTGATTCTAAAGTGAATTGTACAAGAAATTGAAAGAAATTGATTCTAATGCGTTTATTTTATGGGTGTGTAATTCGGCCACGGTGAGGGTTTGGTGTGCAATTTGTGATTTAATTGTTTTGATGTCTTGTGATAATATTAAATATGTATTCAAGTAAGTTTAGGTGAAATAAATGAAAAGAAAAAGTTTGTGTATGGTGGATGTGTTAAGTTGGGCTAGAAGGATAAGTTGGTGTGCAATTAGTTCTTTGATTGTTTTCTTGTGTTTTTATAAATTTATGAATGTGATTAAGTGAAATTGAATTAAGAAAGTGGAAAGAATCGAATGCAACGATGAATGTATTAGTTTAGGTCAATTTTGTGGTTTGGGGTGGACAAAGTGTTTTTAATGAAAATAGGCAATAAAATGCTAATTGTTAGTAATTGGTTGGTGAATTCTAATCTAGGATGTGTATTGTAGGTGGAAAGAAAGCGAACGAATCGTGGGGGATAAATTGAAGGACAAACTAGTAACGTATGGGCCAAGTGAGTAAAAATGCATTTTTGACTTGTTAAATGTATATTTGACTATTTTAAAGTATATGTGGTTGATAATGTATTTTTAAAAGTTAAAGTGATTATCCTTTCAACATATTAGTTTACAGGCAATTTAAATTTCTACTTGAAAAAGAATGTTTTATGCATGAAAGACTTGAAATAATAATGATTATGTTTTAGTAAAATTTTCATGCAATATGTTTAATATTCTAAGTTTATGAAATGAAAGAATTCAATTGTGAATTACATGAAAAAAAAAAATGTTTTCAAACGCCAGTGACGTACCCCATGTTATATGTTATATATTACGGATGATGGTTTAGACCTAGAGTAGGGGACAAATTCTTTCCTATGAGTTACAAGGATGCGAAGATAAAGGAGTTCTTCCACCTAGAGTAGGGGACTTCAACTGTCACCGAGCATGAGAGGAGGTTCTCCGAGCTCGTTAATTTGATCTCTTTTATTTCAGAAAATGAAGAGTAGAAGATCAATGGGTTTATTGCTAGATTGCATCCTAGGATCAGAGCGTATGTGACATCAGCGGTACACACTCAATATGGACAATTAGTGGAGGCCACCATTAGAGTCGAAAGAAGTGTGAAAACTATTCCTCAACCAAAGAAGTTCGAGCAGAAGCGTAGCTGAATGGGTAGCCACCATGGGGGATCCAGTAAAGTGGTCAAGAGCAGTCAGAAGTCAGCCCGATCTAAGAGTCGGCGACAGAGTCAGAGGCCTCAGACCAGCTAGAGTTCGTTCCAGTCATCAGGTGGGTCTAGACGTAAACCGAGCTGGATAGACAGACCTGCCTACAACATGTGCGGTTGATAACATCCAAGCGAGTGTCTTATGGGCCGTACGGTGTGTTTCAGATGTGGCCAACAGGGCCGTTTTATGAGAGATTGTCCCAATGTGGTAGCATTGAGCCCAACAAAGGCTAGATCCGCAGTGCAGAGACATACTAGTGGGGGCCGTGGACCAGACAGAAGAGGCCCCCAAGCCAGAAGAGTCATAGCTTCAGAGCCGCCTAGTAGTAGACCTAGCAGGGGTATATGACCCAGGGGATAGCCTGGTCGACCCCGTAGCCAGGCAGCCAGAGTTTACACCGTCAACCAGCAGTAGGTTAATGTTGCCCCAAAGGTGGTTACAGGTATTCTCACTATTTTTATTTCAGATGTACGTGTTTTAATGGACTTAGGAGCCACCCATTCTTTTATCTTTAGGGATTTTATAAATAAAGTCGGAATAGTTTTGAGGCTGATAGAGTGTAAGATGAGAGCGCGACTTCCAACTGGTAATTCAGTTACAGCAGATCAGGTTTATGTGGGAAATGAGGTGATTATAGCAGGTCAGAAATTTGAGGCTGATCTGATAGTACTCACCATTCATGACTTCAATATCATTCTGGGTTTGGATTGGTTATCGAAGCATCAAGCTACTATTGATTGTTATAGAAAGGAAGTCAAACTTAGCAGACCAGGAATGCCAAATGTGATTTTCTGCGAAGAAAGGAAGATACTCTTTGCAAGTTTGATCAATATGATGAAAGCGAATAAGATGCTCTGAAGAGATTGTTAAGGATACTGGCTTATATTGTGGGACTAGAGGATAGTAAGTTATAGATAGTTCATGGATGGCTTATATTGTGGGACTAGAGGATAGTAAGGGTTCCTGTGGTTAATGAGTTCATGGATGTCTTCCTAGAAGACCTATCAGGGCTACCTTCAGACAGGTAGATAGAATTCGAAATTGAGATAATTCCTAGTACTGAGACTATCTCTATAGCTCCGTATCGGATGGCACTAGCAGAACTAAAGGAGTTAAAAGTTCAAATGGAGGAACTGGTAATTAAGGGATTCGTTAAGTCAAGCACCTCGCCGTGGGGAGCTCCAGTGCTATTTGTAAAGAAGAAAGATGGAAGCCTCTAATTATGTATTGATTATCAACAACTTAATAAAGTCACTATCCGGAATCAGTATCTCCTTCTGAAGATCGATGATTTGATTGATCAGCTATAAGGGGCTAAGGTATTCTTGAAGATTGACTTGAGGTCAGGATACCATCAATTGAAGGTACGTAGAGAAGATGTTCCTAAGACGACCTTCAGGACTAAATATGGGCATTATGAGTTCTTGGTAATGCCATTTGGCTTAACCAATGCTCTAGCAGCTTTTATGAACTTGATGAATAGAGTATTCAGGCCCTACCTGGATAAGTTCATAATTGTCTTTATAGATGATATCTTAGTATATTCAGGTAGCCGAGAAAAGCATGCTGAGCACCTGAAGATTGTATTATAGATGCAGAGGGAACATCAACTTTATGCAAAACTTAGTAAGTGCCGATTCTGGCTAGATCAAGTAGCGTTTCTGGGATATATGGTATCGACATAAGGGATATCAGTAGACCCTCAGAAAATAGAAATCATGGTCAATTGGAAGCCACCCACGAATGTGACCGAAGTGAGGAGCTTTCTGGGCTTAGCAGGTTACTACAGAAAGTTCATGGAAGGGTTCTCAAATATTGCTACTCCGTTTACCAGATTGACAAGAAAAGAAGAAACGTTTGTTTGGTCAGATGCTTGCCAGATCAGAAGAAACGTTTGTTTGGTCAGATGCTTGCCAGATCAGCTTTGAAGAGCTGAAGAAGATGTTGACCTCGACCCCAGTACTTACACTGCCATTAGGGAGTGATAGGTTAAAGATGTACTACGATACCTCTAAATAGGTTTAGGTTGTGTGTTGATACAGCACGACAGAGTAATAACTTACACTTTAAGACAGCTAAAGAAGCATAAGATTAATTACCCAACACACGACTTGGAGTTAGCAGCTATAGCCTTGTAGATTTGGAGACATTACCTTTATGGAGTACCGTGCAGGATCTTTACAGATCACAAAAGCCTGTAGTATCTATTCTCATAGAAAGAGTTAAACATGAGACAGAGAAGATGGGTGGAACTTATAAAAGATTATGACTGCACGATTGAGTATCACCCGGGAAAAGCTAATGTAGTGGCAGATGCAATAAGCATAAAGCCTACCAGCTCCCTAGGTCAGCTTAAAGCAGAATACGTAACATGTTGATAGAGTGTTAAATGGGTGTCCGATTAGAGATGACGGATTCAAGTGCCCTGTTAACAGCCTTTCATATTCGTTCTATGCTGGTAGAACGAGTTTAGGCCTTGCAGCTTCGAGACCCTTACTTGATGAAGCTTAGAAGCAAGTTAGAAGCTGGGCAGGAAAGTAGTTTCACGTTGAAGAAAGATGAGACACTAGTTCTGGGGCAGCGATTATGTGTGCCAAATGTAGATGAATTGAAGAAACAGATTCTAGAGGAAGCCTACTCATCAGCGTATGCTATGTATCCAGAGAGTACTAAGATGTATCGAACTTTAAGAGACCACTACTGGTGAAGAGGCATGAAGAAGAAGATAGCGGAGTTCGTATCGAAGTGTTTAACCTGCCAGTAGATCAAAACAAAGCACCAGAAACCCGCAGGTTTATTACAGCCTCTATCTATCCCTGAATGGAAATGGGAGAAGATTATGATGGACTTCATGGTTGGACTGCCACGGACTCAGAGTGGACATCATACCATTTGGGTGATAGTTGATAGATTGACAAAGTTCGCTCATTTTCTAGCCATTAGAAACACTTATTCCCTAGAAAGATTAGCTCAGCTGTATGTAGACGAGATCATAAGATTGCATGGCACACCAATGTCCATTGTGTCAGACAGAGATCCTTGATTTACTTCTAGATTCTAGCCGAAACTATAGGAAGCCAAAGGTACTAGATTACATTTCAGTATGGCCTTTCACCCTCAGACCGATGGTTAATAAGAAAGAACCATCCAGACTCTCGAAGACATGTTGAGAGCTTGTATGATGGAATTTAGAGGAAGTTGGGATAATCACCTACCTCTAATAGAATTTGCCTACAACAACAGTTATCAGTCGAGAATTGGCATGGCACCATATGAAGTGTTGTATGACAGAAAATGTAGAACCTCAGTTTGTTGGGATGAATTGGGTGAATGAAAGATGATTGGCCTAGAGATTGTCCAAGCTACAACAGAGAAGATCAATGTGATCAAAGAACAGTTGAAGATAGCAAGTGATGGACAGAAAAGCTATGCGAACAACCAAAGACGAGACTTAGAGTTTAAAATGGGTGATAAAGTATTTTTGCGGATCTTGCCACGGAAAGGAATTATGAGATTCGAGAAGCGCGAAAAGTTGAGTCCATGGTATATAAGGTCGTACGAGATAGTGGCAAGAGTGGGTGAAGTGGCCTATAGATTGAAGCTGCCACCAAAGTTAGAAAATATTCATGACGTGTTCCATGTCTCTATGCTTCGTAAGTATATAGCTGATCCGTCGTATATCTTGAAAGAACAACCAGTGCAAATGAATGAGAACTTAACCTACGAAGAGCAACCAGTAGAAATCTTAGATCGTAAAGATCAAGTGTTGCATTACAAAACAATTCCATTAGTGAAGGTGCTATGGCGAAATCATGGATCAGAAGAAGCTAAGTGGGAGCCAGAAGAGAAAATACGCACCCAGTATCCGCGCTTATTTGAAACAGGTATGTCATGTAAAATTTCGAAGATGAAATTTTTATAAGGTGGGGAGAAAATGTAAGCCCCGATTATTAAAAAGTGGACTTATTAGTACTAGTTAGTAAGGCCCAATAAATAAATGATAAATTTCATAAATATTAATCTTACTAGTGAGATTGAAGTGCTACTAGCCATTTTAGAAAGTCTTTGACCATATGGTAAGAAAATTCAATAAAGGGCGAAATAGACATTTTATAAATAGAAGTTGTATACATTCATAAGAGGCAAAATAGTAATTGACTAATCAAGAGTTAGTTATATACATGTAAATGAGTATTAGTTATTTAATACTTAATCAAATTAAATTAAGTTATGATATAGATATCAAGAGGGTAAAATAGTCATTTATCACTTTAAAAGGCCTATATATATTGACTTAGTGTTAGTAATCAACACTTAGCAAATTGAGAAGCAAAAATTGAGAGAGTGAGGGAGACAAGGGACGACAAAGAGAGAAAGTGAAGGAGAAGAAGAGCAATCCATTCCTAGGCTATTTTCAAGGATCCAAATCAAGTTTTTAAAGCAAATCAAACTAGAATAGCATGTCTTAAGTAAAGGTAAGATGAGATATCACCATTTTCTTCAAGTTTGAAGCTAGTTGGATTTGTATGTGTATGTTAATAGTTGGTTTGTTTGTGATGTGTAGTTGGTGGGGATTTGATCTATATTAATTGTAGAACTTAAATATAGTAAAAAAGAGGTGTAAACTATGATGAACCATGCATGGGAAAATGATTAGGGTTTATGTAAACAAAACCCTAACTTATGAATTAAGTTTGTTTAAAGTAAAATGACTTGTAGATTAAGTGTTTGATAAAACGATTAAAAGAAAATGACTTGAGAAATTGAAAAGCTAAATGATGTGAGAGGGTATGCATGTCACGGCCATATGAGGGATGTGTAATACCATGATATTTTAATCCAAATAAGCCTAGATTCATGCATAACAAAAGTTAGAAAAGCATATAGAAGTGATGAAATTGTAAAAGGAGAAACATAGAGTGAAGTTGAGAATCCCGAGCTTGATGAAGGGGCTATAGTGACCTACACCCTTCGAGCTTATTTGGAGTTGTTCTAGACCTCAAAATATACCTTGGGGACATAGTAAACCATAGGAATTAGAAGGGAGCAAAGTATAATGAGAAATTGATATGTAAGTGACGAGCAGGCGAACGAGGCACGAGAGACTCGTTGAGACACTCGACTTGAGCTTATGCGGATTGAGGTAAGTGTACTTTGCTTACATTATTTTGATTTTAATTTACATTGTTATTATTATTGTTCAAAAGCTTTACAAAATGATTTCCCAAAATATAAGTTCGAATTCGAGTAAAAATTCTTGTCTAGAATCAAGAAATGAAATTTAAAGGCAAAGGTTGTGTTCAAAAATCCTGAAGTAAAGTTTGAGTTAAAAACGTTCAAGGATAAGTGATTTTGTGCTTATTGCACTGAAGAGAAAAAGAGTTTCAAAAAACCATGTGTATACCGTAGTATCAGAGCATTTGGCACTACGTTGCGACATAGAAAATTTTGCTCGTAGTAGCTCAGATTGATAGCTACTTGCAACAGGCTGCGATGTAGCAAATTCTGCAATAGGCTACGATGTAGCAAATTCTGTACCTAGTTGCAAGGGCTATTGAGCAGTTTGCACTACAATATGCGATGTAGAAAATTTCGAGTTGTAGTTGCTCAGAGTTGAGATCGTTTCACACTATGATGTGATGTAGCAAATTCCGCAAGTAATGGTCGTGATATCGCAGTAGTATCACGACTAGTGTCAGTAGAAAACCGCCACGTGATAGAGAGCAATTGAGGTTACACATGATGCTTCTAGTAAAGCAAAACTCATTTTGAAAATCAAGATTTCAATTAAGTTGATGATTAGCTACGAAATTGTATTTACATTGCCTTTATATGTTAAACTAACGAGTTTGCTTTCTTATGTAATGTGTACATTCTATTAGGTGATTTTGGCAAGTGACTTTGTATCAAGCACTTCATCACTGAAAAAATTTAGGTGGGATGTTGAAGAATACTTCGAATAAACAAAAATATGTTGCCTTGTGAAAAATGAAAATGAATGATGATATGTATCATATGATATAATTGTAAATTAATTGCATCTATATATTGAGTTTTTATAACACTAAATGAAACCTTTATATCATCAATTTACATATTATTGATTTGGATATGAATGATGACCAAATTGCATGATTGTGGTTATAAGAAGTTAGGAGGTGATTTGATATAGTTCGAAGTGCATTTTCTTTACAGGTTGATTTTGGAAATGTTCAAAATACAGTCGTTATGCTGTCAAAATTTTTACAAAACTTGTTGTAAGGAAATGCGAAAAATTTACATTAATCCCAACTATTTTAAAAGAAAACAAAATTTTTAAGTTAAAACGAGTAAACCGACAAAATATTTTAGAGGTTTGCTTCTCAGATTTCTTCAATCTGACGAATCGGGTTCAAGTCGTTCGTTGAAGTGCCCGGCGGGATCCTCTAGATAAAAGCCTAGAGCATATCTGGTTTATGTCCTGTCATATATGGTTTACTAGATTTCCAACACAGGGCATTCATTCAACAACCTTTTCTAACATTTGTCATCATGCATGGACTTATTGTGCCACTTGTCCCATATGCACCCTATCATTCTCTCATTTCGTGACACTTGTCACACGTGCATAAATTCATTCCACTATCACTTTTATGCATTCTCTCATTTCGATTTCTAATTCGAATTCAATTCCATCCATTCGAAAATCCGCTTATAACTCAATTACACCTCCGAAATTATTTTTAAATTTCGATTTCACCTCCAAGCACTTGAAATTATTTTATTTCTCTAAAAATATTTCGTACGATCCGAAATCAAAATGTATATTTCCATTCGATAAATTTTTGAATCACTCAAAATCTATCCAAATGGATTTGTTTTCGATCTGTTTCACTTTTATTCAACTCAAAATTAAATTTCGAAAATTTTCATTCACTAAATCTACTTTTCGATAAAATATTATTCCCACAGATACTTTCTGTTCGAAAACACAATCTATAAAAAAATAATTTGTTTTCCATCGAACAAAGTTTTGGGTTTTACAGAAAGCACCAAGCAAGTGTGGGTCAAGAAAATTAGTAAGGTATGAATTAGGGTTTTGAGATGATTTTAATGGAAATTTAATTGATTTTGAGTTTAAGGCTTTAGTAGTGAAATTGATGATTATTTGAAGCATTTTGGACATGATATTTGGGTTTGGAATGATGTGGCTAATTTAGTTGTGTTTTGCTAGTAAGTGGTCAAATTTGAAAAATGGATTTAATTGAATTATTTCGAGATATGGATGAATTATTATGAGAGTTTATGTTGATTGAAATAATTTTTGAAAAAGAAATTCAAGCAAATGAAATGAGTAGCATTATGTTAGTGTGTTAATCATTTATTTTAAGTAAGTGGTGGTGTGGATTTTAATGCTTGAATATCTGAAGTGGTGGTGTGGATTTTAATGCTTGAATATCTGAAGTGGTGGTGTGGATTTTAATGCTTGAATATGTGGTGTGACATTTTAGGATGAATTTGGATTAGTTGGTATCAAAAGAATGCAAGAAAAAAAATGAAATTTGGAAGTTTGGATGTTGATTTTGGTTAAGATAAAAAATGGGTATAAATTGAGTATCCTATCCTTTTGATGTGTTTTAGTGATGATTAGGATGTATTTGAGTGATTCAGTGCAAAAGAAAGTAAAAGAAATGGATGCGAGATTATTGGTTGGAAATATGATTAAGTTGTGAAATTATTGGATATATATATATATTGAATTGGAATTAAGTGATTAATTGGTATCCTATGTGTTAGATTATGTTAGGTTCGAGGATTTAATATCTTAAAGTGATGGATTGAGGTTAGAAAGGATGTAGATGCTCTCATGATCATGTAGGTGTAGTCATTTTTGTATTTAAATTGGTTGAGTTGATTTTATGTTGATAAAAGCAATTTTTTTTTTTTTAAACTCTAGGTGGAAAAATAGCCGAATGAAGCCAAGAAAAGGAGAAGAAGAAGTCTTAGGCTTCAATTGAAGAGGTGGAGGAGTCATAAAATCTTACCCAAAAAGGTTGGTGTACATTACTTTGTAAATTCCTTTTTATTAGTAAAGTTTAGTGTGTGGAAATTTTTAAATTCCATGAATTTGATTTAACTATTTTGTGAATGATATTTGAATATTGATTATATATTATCTGAGTGTGTTTTGAATGATGTTTGAAGTAGAAAATAAATCGGAAAACAAACTTTGAAATTTTTTAGTAAGCATGTGATTCCGCTTTCAATGTTTCAACGTTTTGACTTGCTTTGGATAATATTAGAGCAATGTTTTAATTGTAGATGAATTAAAGCAAAATTTCGAAAACGTTTTCAAAAGTTTGTGCCCTTTTTGGCCGAAAATGTGTAAGTTTTGCATCTAGGGGTGATTTCATTATTTAGTGCCGTATTTACATGTTATCGAAATGTATTTTAATGAACCAACATGTTGAAATGGAAAAACGAATGAGATTTCGAAAGTTTACTCATTATTGTCGAAACTTGATAAATAGAAGAAATTGATATTTTGATACTATGATGATGTTATTAATATGTGCAAAATGATCATTTTAATGATCAAGACGGACATTTGAGAATGAAATTTGGAAGACGGAAAACGAATCCGTAAATGAAAAGTCACTGCGAAAAATTCGAAAGCTGTAAATTTTTAAAAACTATAGAGGGCCTTGGTAAACCTAGAGATTGGTAGGTCAGAAGAGCTAGAAATTGGCTAGCCAATAGGGTAGATTATGAGAGGCATTAAGTGTCCAGTCCTGAAGTTGAAACCGATTGTGATATGTGACCCGATGGGTAGTCACCAAATGATCGATGCTGAGGACGCCTTTATCCTGGCATATAGTGACAGGACCCGAACCAGACATTTTCTAAGCTCTTGTCTGGAAGATCCCGCCGGGCACTTTAACGGACTTCCCGAACCTAACTTGTCAGATTAAGGAAATCCGATAAGCAAACCCTTAGAATACTTAGCCGATTTACTCGTTTTAACTTAAAACTTTCTTTACTTTTAAAAATAATTGGGATTGGTGGAAATTTTTCGCATTTTTTTAAAACAGATTTTATAAAAATTTTGACAGTATAACGGCTGTAATTTGAACATTTCCAAAGTTTGACTTGCATAAAAATACACTTCAACTATCCTTGATCACCTCCCAACTACTTTTATTCCACAAACATGTAATTTCACATGTATACATATTCACCAACATTCAATTCACATCACGTTTCACAATCATATTGTCATACGAGATCAATTAGAAATTTCAAGTATAGATTTGTATTATATGCAAGTGTCTCAAAAATATATAAGTATACATAACATCACATCAAGAACCATCATTCACATATCCACAATTCAAGTTATGTTATCATTTGATTGTATTATTTACAACATCCAAAATTATCCAGAGTTTATGCAAATCATCTACTCGAAGCCCACCTATAGAGAATGATGACCCTATCATGCAGTCACTCGTAATGACACCCGATAGGATATATAAACTGCACACCAAATAACCATGTTAGTGCAACATAGCAAGGTAGTAAATCATATAACTATATAGAAGAATTTATAAACTTACTTAACCTTAAAGTTTCGATTTTTAAAACTTTTAGTTCCCAAAACTACATGTATACCCCTAAAATATTCTAACCATCACGAGGCCAATTTTTTCGAATGATGCCAAACGTGAAGCTAATGAAATATCTTGACTACTACAAGCGGAATTTACTTCATCGCAAGAGTAGTGTGAAATAATCTCAATTCTAAATAACTACAATACAGAATTTCTTCATCGCGATTGTAGTGCTATATAAGAATTGTAACTCTGACGACTACAAGCGGAATTTCTTCATCGCCCTATAGCGCCCAAAATTATAAATCTAACCGACTACGCGCGGAATTTCTACCTCGTCACGTAGCGCTAAATCTCATGTAAATTAAGGGTATACATATAGTTACAAAACTCTTCACTCCTCTCTTATCGAAAACTTTTCACTTTTAAATTTCTCTTTTCTAGATCCAATGTAAAAGCCATTTTACCAAGCTTTAACTCATAATTTTGAAAATCATTTTTGAAGTCATTTAACTACAATAATACAATTATGTTTAAAGGAAGAATAAAAATATCGTAAGTGATAGAACACTTACCTCACTCCGCGCAAGCTCAACTGTCTCAACGAGCCTCTCCTGCCTCGCTTGCTTGCCCGTCACCTACATATCGATTTCTTATCATTACTTGCTTAATCACATAGCTCAAAACTTAAAATAACATTTCCCAATACACTTTTCTCTATTAATAACTTTTTACACTATAATTTTTCTAACTCGATTTTAACTCAATTAAGACTCTCTAATTGCGATTTCTTTGTAAAAGTCTTACTTTTAGACCCCTAGGATCATCCCCATATAGTTCGTTTGGTCTCCGGAGGCTTAAAACAAAATGTCAACTTTTTAATAACCCATTTGAACAACAAAAACAGATTTAGAACCGGCACTCATTTCGCGTCCGTTTCTTTTCTTCCATCTCCTTATCACCTAACTAAGTCACCTGTAAAGTTTCGTCGAAAAATTCTATCGTTTGCTAAGTCAAATCTAGCAAAAACGCCCTATTTTGGGCACTTTTCGATGCATTTTTCGCATCGAACGAGCGACTGTAACGCCCTTCGCCCGACTTCCGTTACGGTTGGAAATCCAAAACGGAGAACTTTACTTTCCTAATAAATCCGTTTCTGTTACTTTTTGAAAAACTATTATCATTCTAAAAATCTTTATCAATAGAGGAATTTTTTTTTTTTTAAAACATAAATCCGGTGAAGTTTCCTTTATTTTTCTGAAATCCCAAAATCCATTTCCTGTAATTGAAACTCTAACATTTCTAAAACATCAATTTCTAAACTCCCATTCGGACCTCCCTTCCGTTTCCAAAACATTTAATTACTCAAATATATCATAAACATTTATATGCATACATAACCAAAAGTAAGCTTTTAAGAAATATACATAAGCTTTTATACAGAACTTTGTTATAATTAAGTGAAATACGATAATTTATACAAATATACATGTATCCCAAAAATGCATGATCATATGCAATATATTTATATATCTACCAAAAGCGTAGAGGGGATGGTGACTATCTGAGCCTTCGCGTGCAAGCTATTTCCTCTGTCTGAAGATGGAGTCAAAAGATTAAACCTGTAAATCAATGCGCTAAGCATAATTGCTTAATAGGTATACACATAATCTAATTTCTTAATTTCAAATGTAATTTCATTCGTAACTAAAATCATTCTAACTTTAACATTCATAAATATATATATATATATATATATACGTTGCATAAAAATACTTAAACATATAGTTCATAATTTTTCGAGTTCAACATTTTTCAAAGCATTGAACATTTCATTTCACATAACATTTTCATTTCATTGCTTATAACATTTTTTAGTGCCCTTAGTAAACATATATTCGATACTCATGTATTGGTATATGGGTTTCCGATATCGAACACACGGTGATCACCCATCGGAATAACGATCGACCCCGGCATCGGCCGCTCGGTGATTATCCATCGGGTCGTATATCATATCACATAATCCTTCAGGAGCGGACATGAGGTGTCTCTCATAGTCTATAATAAATCAATTTAGTGTATGCAAATAAACGGTGTAGTTGTTAATTTCCCTCTTGACATGTCAATTACCAATTTCCATTTATCGATATCTAAGTTTACCAGGGCTATTTACCAGATAACGTTTGTATCACATTTTACACTTTGGTTTTAGTACCAAGATTTTCATAACAAATCAATTTCACGTTTCATTTCAAGTATAGTCAAATACGTTTGTAAATGCATTATAATAAAATGATATAACAATCTCATTTAAGAAATTCATTACACAATGAAAACACTTTCAAATAAAATTAACGATAATGTGTATATCGACCTCAAACGGATTCAATCTTTGAATTGAATACTCCTTTACGTTTTACCCTTATTCTTTGGTTGAGAATCCGTTCGCCGAGTTCTCCTTGACTTTTCAATCAAAACAAACGTAACGAAAGTTTACTTACATGAACTGCTAATATTACTTAATGCACTATAACTAAATGCTCCCCTATAACGTATCCTGAACACTTTCGATTGATAACATTTCGAAACAACTCATAATATTCTTTTTATGATTGTCTTTCCTGTGTTGAAAATAACCTCAAAACAGTCCATTAAAATAACTTATGACAACCCAACAATCAATATGAAAACAACATTTAATGAACTCAAAAACAGCACGTATGACAGTTCTAAAATCAGCATGTAACAGCCCTTAAAAACAGCTTGTTATACCGTACTTTGACAGCTCATGACTAGCACGTTTACAGCTCATATAATAACACCTTAACAGCTCATTTACATAGCATGAAAACAGCTCTTAAAGCACTCAATAACAGCCCTTACTTGAGCATAAAAACTGCACACAAAATAGCTTTTAAGTTCCACAAAAATCTGCACATCAAAATAGTCCATGAGACTCAATTACGTCGGCTATTGCTTGCTTGTTTTTAACTCTAATGATTCGCCGACTTTACATATTTTTATGCAAGAAAATTCTTTACGTAACTTGAATTAAATGCACAACAAAACAGCCCTTTTGCGAAGCAAAAACAGTTTATGCAAACTATTCGAAACATTTCACGTAGCAACTCAATCGAATTTCCTTCAATTCGCAACATTCTTTTCTAACCCATCCGTCATGCAATCTCATAATCATTCTCATCATATTTATTTACTTGAATTACATCTATAAGCACTCAACATCCGGCATACTAATCAGAATTTATTTGACGCCAAAACCGCAACTAACACATTCGAATTCACGGACAACTTGCCCGAAACACTAGATAACGATCTATCAATATTTAAATAACTTTCAATACTCTAAAGTATATTGTTGCGAATCATTTTTCATGCCTACAATTTCAAAACGAAAAGTGAAACATAATAGCCCATACTTTCCAAACATAACAACCCCTATACGGATTTCGCAACGTAAATTCAACATCGAAAATCAATCGCAAACACGTCAAAACTTAATCAAACGAACCTCCGCACTAACGAGGTTCTAAATCCTATATCTCAATCATGTCATCATCAATTTAATCCATAACTAAATCATAAATATTTCTATTGCAAACGAAATCCATAAATTCGGACTTACATTTCCACAAGCATTTTCGAAAGCTTCGAAAACTAGCACGAAGAGCTGTCCAAATTAATTTCCTTATCCACGAGCTTCCTTCAACTCAAATGGACACCATTAACATTTAAACATCACTCAAATCATGACAACAGTATCAATGGGACAGTAACTTACCTTCGCTTGAGCTGTTTTTCGCTTCGAAAAGGCTCTCAAACGTTCGCGACGGCCAGACGACGCTCGTTTTAGCTCACGGCAGTAACTTGAATGCGTTGATTCCCTTCAAAACAGCATCCACACATTCTTAACAGAAATTTAATGCCAACGAAAACTCACCCACGACAGCAGCTCTTATGGCAACAGCTCCCATGGCAGCAGCACTACGCGGCAGCAGCAACGACAGCACTAGGCAGCAGCAGCGACAGCACCAGCACCTTCACACCAGCACCAACACCTTCACGCCAGCAGTAGCTCCTCCAGCGCTTGCTCGGCAGCAACTCACTTTCTGGCAGCAGCTCCACTTCTCGACAGCAGTAATATCATGGTCTGGCAGCAGCAGATCTTCAGTCCTTGCTTGCATGCAAGGTCAGATCTTTCATCTGAAAGCTAGGACAGCACATGCATGTGCTGGATCTCCTTCACCAGCTCACGCTCAGCATCCAAACAGCTCACGGTTCAGCAGCTTGCATTTCCTCCATCACTCTCTAGCTTCTCTTACGTCTCTCTCAACATGCACAAGGATGAGCTCTCGATCAGCTCTCTCTCTCTTTTAATCTAACACTTTGGGGAGGTAGAAGAAGAAGGAACCGAATGCTCTCTCTTTCCCTCTTTTGGCTTTCGATTTTGGACGAAATGGATGACCGAATACTCACTCAAGTTCTCACTTGCTCACTTTGAAATCTCTCTCTCGGCTTAGGGACCATAAGATGAATGATGTTGACCGAACTTCATTTGTCTTCTTCACTTTCAATATCTATTTTTTATAAAAAAGGATGCCACTTGTCCCACCATGCAATTTTTTTCCAATTTATTTAATTCCCTTACATGACACATGTCATTGATTTCTCTTGTATGCTTGTCATGTGTCCCTCATGGCCCCACTCATTCAATTTATTTCTCCCATGCCATCAATTCTCACTTTATGATTTCGTTTTCGCTCGAATTCGTTTCAAGTCCTCCTGAAAATTTAATAAAAATCCAAATTCACATACGGGACTTTATTAGATTCCGAATAAATATTTGAATCCGGATGCTCTAATTTATTTTATGAAATGAAATTAAATAATTATCCCCGGACTCGTCTGGAGAATTTTATAAAAATTCAATTACTCCTCCGGATCTAGACGGATAATTAATTACATCATCCCTTAATATATAATCAATATTGAATAAATTATTTGGACATCGAAACAGCATGTTATAGCGACGATGGTTTTTCTTTTGTATCTAAGTTTATTTTACCTAATTATGATCAACTAAATTCATTTCAAGCAATAAAAATTGTATTTACATAGTTATTTTACTTATCGACTCTCTAACGGCACTATTTTGGTCATAACTTGTGCAATTTTTATCGGAATCAATCCGTTCCAAAACCTATGATTTTGTATGACTCCTAGGCATCATTTGAGGTGTAGAACATCCCCATATAGGTTAGTTTTGCCCAGGTTATCTCCAGCTTATGATTTGAGCTCGGAATTGCAAAAATTACCTAAACTAGCTCTTTTGAACTTCTACCACTTCTATATACTTTTCCAACCTCAAATATGTCTAAATTTGAGTTCAAAACCCTCTAATCTCAGAGCTTTTCTACTGGTCTTCATAGCCATGGCACACACACATCCACTATTTTGTCATTTTTACACTCACAACTCACTTACAATTTTTGACAAATACTTAGAATGCATGAAAACCACTTTTGTTTCCATTGTTATTAAGCTTATGGCAGCCCTTTTTGTACAACCCTAACCTAACATTTACACACCACAGCATGTCATTTAAATCTCTACATCATCTAGTTAGGGTTCTACACTTGTTTGAAGTGTAAAATTCCCATCACAACAACACAACCATTATACCAATCATTTTCATACAATTTCTACTAATTTGAAACTTAAGAAAGTGGCTAATAACTTACTTGAATCTTGCTTGGATCTTGTTTTTCTAGCTTGGGTCGACACAAAAACTTGTTTTGGAACTACAAAATGACTTGGAAAGTCATTATCCCTTTTTCTCCTTGTTGTGGGTATTTTGGTGTTTTGGAAAAGGCCCAAGGATGAGGCCCATTGTGTCGTTCTATGAGGAGAAGCCCAAAAAGTGCAGGTCAAACTGGTCAGAAGTCAAAGGAAAGAGCATATGGTCGTCTGCTAGCCTGTGTACCCGAGCACTCCTAATTATGTGGTTGATCACTTTAAATCGCTGAGTAACTAGGTTGACTGTATGAAGGTTTGACCGATTAACAAAGTATAAAGATAATTTGTTCGTAATCAAAAGGCTGCTCGAATAAGTGCCCTTTAGAAGTTATTGCAGTAATCAGGAAGTTCTCGCGTCTACTCGACAGACAGAAGGATAGTTGAATCTGCTCGTCTATTCGATAATGGAAACGTCTGACCGTTGAAGTAGCCTGCTCGTTGGTACCACATCTGGTCGCTGAAATAGCCTGCACGTTTGGTGCAATAACTGATCGCTGAACAAGCTATTCACTAGAGTTGACCAATTGACCTTCTGGAAGGCGAATCAATTCAAATCAGGAAAGGAGTCAACTTACCTATTTTCATGCAAATCAAATCACGACATTCTTGGCAATTGCTATATATACGGTAGAGATAATCTTGGGAGATATTATCTCAATTAATGTATATTATTTTTTGTCTTATCTGTAAGATTCTTAAACCTATTCCAATTGTAACATCTCCACTATAAATAGAAGATAAAATTCAGTGTAAAAGACAGAGTGAAATAAAATACAATTACTCCGAGAGAGAGAAGGGGTAATTGTCGTGGACGTAAGCCATTGTTTTTGTCGAACCACGTAAAAAACTATTGTGCCCTACTTGCTTTGGTCTTGGTCATACTTGTTTCGCTTGTAGTTTGTTGTTTCGCAGGTATTGGGTTTGGAGAACGGGGTTGATCGAAATTTAGTGTCAAAATCTTTTGGCGCTAGAAGGAGGGCTCAGACTACGATTTGACAACCTTTTTTACTATTCTCTTTTGTTTTGATTTGCTGACATGGCCAGGATCAAGACAACTAGGATTATAGCAACAGAGGCTGACCAATCGAAGGGCCACCAGGGCCAGGGTCATGCGATAGAGACGTCCAGCGCAACTTTGGCCTCGCTCCCCCCGCATCAAACAACCGTTGGTGGAGAAGCTGCACCAAGTTGGCAGTAGCATTAAAAAACGTGTCACAAATCGTTAGAGAATACAGTAGCACAATTAGCAGAAGCCATCCAAACCCTAACGCAAGCCCAGGTCCAGGAGGTCCCTAGGAATGCAGACCCTTAACGTCAGTCGGTGGGTGTCGTACCTGCTAGAAGAGAAAAGGTTGGCAGAGTAAGAAAACAGCTGGCGGTTTCTGTTCGCTCCTCGAACTTACGCCCGGGAGGTGAAGGACGTTAGGTTAATGAAGAAGAAGTAGCACCTCACCCTCCCAACCTGAGGATCAGAGTAAGTCAGGATGGTAGCTGCCGTGTGGAGACTGATCGTGGGAATGAAAGAGTTCACCAGCGCAATGAAGAGCGTATGCGCCAAAGAGAATCACCTAATGCGAGGAGTTCTCAGCTAAGAAACAGATCGCCTGAAAGAATGCTTATGGACCGAGAGGGGTCACGAACTCGTTTCTCAGAAGGTAGGGAGAGTAGGAGGAATCATCGGTCCCCAGCAAACAGAATTGAACGACGGGACCCAATGGCGCAAGAATTGATGCAGAGGGTTCAGCAATTGGAAACGAAACCCGGGCTTCATGACCGAATAAAGGGGCGAGAAGATAGAACCTTATTCTTAAGGGAGATTGAGACATAGTCGCTGCCACCAAGATTCAAGCTCCCGAGCATCTCGCTTTATGATAGGGACAATGACCCGTTTGACCACCTGGACACTTTCAATGTTCAAATGGATCTGCAAACGTCAAATCATCTGGTCAAGTGTCGAGTGTTCCCAGCAACATTGAGGAATGTGCCTAGGGCATGGCTGAGGAGCCTTCTGACCCGCAGTATAAACAGCTGGGATGAATGCTAAAGAAAGTTTACTGACCAATACAAGGCATTGAGGAAACAGCTCGCACCAACTTGCCACTTGGCAACTATCTTTCAGAAGCGGGATGAGACTTTAAGGGACTACATTGTCAGATTCAGGCGTGAGGTAAACAACGTGGAGAACCCCTCAGACAAAAGTATCTTAACTGCGATTTCAGCAGGGCTTAGGAAGGATGGGAAGCTTTATAAAAGCATTTACCTAATCCTTGTAAAAAGTCTTGGAAAATTTTATGACCGTGCGGCGAAAGAAATTTATTGGGAGGATACTTTCGGACATAAGAAATCTAGCAAGCAGAAAAATGGAGCGAGCAGCTCGCATCAGGGAAAAAAGAGGGGCCAACGTGAAAGTGAAGAGAGCGGTCATAAGAATCGCTCCAGTAATCAGGTAGCAAAGCGATCAAAAAATAAGTCCGGAAGAAAGACATCTCCACCAAGAAATCGCTACCAGAATTACAACGTCCTGATAGATAGACAGGACAGGATATTTGAAGCAGAAAAAAGACAGGAGAACTTTGGGAAGCCAAGTCCAACAAATATCCCGAGGAGATTCCAAGACTCAAGGAAATATTGTGCCTACCATAGACAAAATGGGCACTATACTTTTCAATGCATTGAGCTAAGGGATGCGATAGAAGAACTGATCAAAAGAGGTCATTTGAGGGAGTATGTGGTGCGACCAGAAAATCAACATCCCCAGCAAGGGTACCAACTAGCACAGGAGCACCCTGATCCAGTTCAATAACCTGCCCAGCAACAACCACAGTAGATGACTGATCAGGGCCACCTACCCGCTGTAAGGACCATTTTTACTATCATGGAATACCGCACATTGCAGGGACATCCAACAGATCGCAGGATGCTAGGTGCGAGAGGCCGGTCGAGTCCTTCTGACCGGGTACAATGAGATGGAGGGGCCGACTAAGAAAGTCAGAACGACCCCAGGTGGCATTATGTTCAGTGAAGAATATGCCAGAGGTGTGCATTGGCCCTATAATGATGCACTGGTCATCAAAGCAAGGATTGGTAATGCTAAAGTAAGGAGGATAATGATGGACATGAGTAGCTCGGTGAATGTGATGTACAGAGGTTGTTTCGAGCAGATGGGTCTAACATCCGAGCAGTTATCACCATCCCCCGAACCCCTTTTTGGCTTTACAGGAGACGCAATTGTGCCATTGGGGCAGATCAGACTCCCCCTCGCTATCGAGGATTTAGACCGACAAGCTCTTACAATGGCAGATTTCTTGGTTATCGATTGTCCTTCAGTATACAATACTATTCTCGAAAGATCAGCTATGAACGATCTAGATATAGCAGTATCCAACAGAACACTCACTATTAAATTTTCCACTCCTAATGGGGTAGGATGTGTTAGAGGGGAATAGGAAGTGGCAAGAAGGTGCTCTAAAAATGCAGTAAAGGCTGGGATCAAAGGAAAGAAGGTCAGCATGGTGACCAAGGAAAAGAAACAACCAATCAGTGCTACAAGGGTGAGTCAGGACCTGGATCCAAGAGAAATAGATGAAGACCGAGCAACAGGCCTTGTGGAAGAATTGGAGGATGTGCAAGTTAGCGAGCAGGATGCCAGACGGTGCTTGAAGGTAGGGAAAGATTTACTCCCAGACATTAAGGCATAGCTCGTTAAGTTCTTGAAGAAAAATCTGGATGTTTTCGCATGGAATCATGAAGACATGGTAGGGATCAGCCGGGATGTGATGTCGAACAAGCTAAACATCAATCCCCTCCATAAGCCAATTCGCCAAAAGAGAAGGCCAATGACAGAGGAGCGTTATAAAGCGCTCAGGGAAGAGGTAGAGAAACTTCTGACAAATAGATTCATCAGAGAAGTCTATTACCCGATCTGGGTGGCAAACCCTGTTCTGGTAAAGAAAAAAAATGAAAAATGGAGGACTTGTATCGACTTCACAGACCTGAACAAGGTATGTCTTGTAACTCCCTTCGCCCAACTTCCGTTACGGTTGGAAATCTGGAACGGAGAACGTTACTTTTCTTATAAAACCGTTTCTGTTACTTTTGAAAAACTATTATCATTCTAAAACTCTTTATCAATAGAAATTTTTATTTTATTTTATTATTTTTTTAAAACATAAATCCGGCAGAGTTTCCTCTGTTTTTCTGAAATCCCAAAATCTGTTTCCTATGATTAAAACTCTAACATTTCTAAAACATCAATTTCTAAACTCCCATTCAGACCTCCCGTCCGTTTCCAAAACATTTCATTACCCAAATATATATCATAAACATTTATATGCATACGTAACCAAAGTAAGCTTTTAAAAAAATATATACATAAGCTTTTATATGGAACTTTGTTATAATTAAGTGAAATACAATAATTTACGCAAATATACATGTATCCCAAAAATACATGATCATATGCAATATATCTATATATCTACCAAAAGCGTAAAGGGAATGGTGACTATATGAGCCTTCGCGTGCAAACTATTTCCCCTGCCTTTAGAAAAAGTCAAAAGATTCAACCTGCGCGCGATAAACCAATGCGCTAAGCATAATTGCTAAAAAGGCATACACATAACCTAATTTCTCAATTTCAAATGTAATTTTATTCGTAACTAAAAGCATTCTAACTTTAACATTCATAAATATATATATACGTTGCATAAAAATACTTAAACATATAGTTCAAAATTTTTCGAATTCAACATATTTCAAAGCATTGAACATTTCATTTCATTGCTTATAATATTTTTCATTTCATTGCTTATAACATTTTTCAGTGCCCTTAGTAAACATATATTCGATACTCATGTATTGGTATATGGGTTTCCGTCATCGGACACCCGATGGTTACCCGCCGGAATAACGATCAACCCCGGCATCGGCCGTTCGGTGATTGTCCACCGGGTCATATATCATATCACATAATCGTTCAGGACCGGACATGTGGTGCCTCTCATAGTCCATAATGAATCGATTCAGTGTATGCAAATAAACGGTGTAGCTGCTAAGTTCCTTATTGATATGTCAATTACCAATTTTCATTTATCGATATCTAAGTTTACAAGGGCTAGTTACAATATAACGTTTATATCATATTTTACATTTTGGTTTTAGTACCAAGATTTTCATAACAAATCAATTCCGCTTTTCCTTTCAAGTATAGGCAAATAGGTTTGTAAATGCATTGTATTAAAACGATATATTTTTAGTACCAAGATTTTCATAACAAATCAATTTCGCGTTTCATTTCAAGTATATTCAAATACGTTTGTAAATGCATCATATTGAAATGATATAACAATCTCATTTAAGAAATTTATATAATAATCTCATTTAAGAAATTCATTTCACAATGAAAACACTTTCAAGTAAAATTTAAAGATAATGTGTATACCGACCTCAAACGGATTCGATCTTTGAATCGAATACTCCCTTACGCTTTACCCTTATTCTCTGATCGAGAATGCAGTTCGCTGGGTTCTCTTTGATCTTTCATTAAAACAATCGTAGCAAAAGTTTACTTATATATGCTACTAATATAACTTAATGCACTATAACTATATGCTCTCCTATAATGTATCCTGAACACTTCCTATTGATAACATTTCAAAACAACTCATTATATCATTTTTATGACTGTTTTTCCCGTGTTAAAAATAACCTCAAAACAGCACATTAAAATAGCTTATGACAGCCCATGTCTAGCACGTTTACAGCTCATATGATAACATCTTAACAGCTCATTTATATAGCATGAAAACAACCTTTAAACAATTCAAGACAGCCCTTAATTTGGCCTAAAAGCTGCACATAAAACTGCCCTTAATTTCCATAAAAACTGCATGTAAAAACAGCCCCTAAAATTTATTCGTAACGGCTTTCATTTGTGCGAATTAATTCTAACAAACCATCATGAAATCTCTCAATCATTTTCGTCATAGATATTCATTTGAATCACATTCAAATATCGCTTAACATCATAGCATTTTAATCACAATTCATTCGACACTAAATCGAAAATTAACGCATTTCGAAATCACAGAAAACTCGATCGAAACACTTGAAAACAGTCTAGCGATATTCAAATAACTTTTCAATACCATAACGCATATCAATGTGAATCATTTTCCATGCCAACAAATCTTGAAACGAAAAGCAAAACATAACAGCTCATACTATCCAAACATAACAGCCCCTATACGGATTTCGCAACATAAATTCCAATATCAAAATTCATTCTCAAACATATCGAATCAATATCGAACGAACCTCCGCACTAATGAGGTTCTAAATCCTATATTCCAATCATGTCATCATCAATTTAATCCACAACTAAATCATAAATATTTCCATTGCAAACGAAATCCATAAATTCGAACTTACCTCTCCACAAGCGTTTTCGAAAGCTTCGAAAACTAGCACGAAGGGCTGTTCAAATTAATCTCCTTATCCGCGAGCTTCCTTCAACCTAAAAGGACACCATTAACATTTAAACATTACTCAAATCATGATAACAATATCAAGGGGACAGCAACTTACCTTCGCTTGAGCTGTTTCTTGCTTCGAAACAGGTCTCGGACGATCGTGACGACAATTGACACTCTCAAAAACTTACGGCAGCAACAACCTATTCCATCTACATGCATAAGCTAATGCTGCTCTAAGACAATCCTCAAACCTCCACTAGATTTACAGCTACTGGTTGAAGACCCAAAACAGCACTCAAACTCTATATAAAGCTATCAGATTTCACGCCCAAAACAGATTCAGGAAAACTTACCAACTAGCTGAACTTGAATCAGCTCTCAATTTCAGCACCCAACAGCCCTCTCACGGCTTGAATGATGCTTGACCGAGTGCCTTATAATCTTTATTTCTGGTCTGCACTTGAGTTGCATGGACAACTCTTCTGTTCTCTCAACTCCACGGCTACACATACACACTCATAAATTCATAGATTTTTGCACATCTCATCTGCACAAGACAGCTCTCAGCAGCAACTTCTTCTTTCCAGCAAGTTGTCTTCTCTTCAGGTCTGAAATGGTGTTCGGTCTGACTTGACAGCAGCTTGACAGTAGCTCGCACAACGGCAGTAACTAGTTCACGATGACAACACACGGCAGCAATCGACAGCAACGGCTACAGCGACTGGTTCGGCTCACGGCAACTTCGCACGGCATCAGCTCTTCAGTTCATAGTTCAGTTCATGGCAGCAAGACAGCACTTGGTTAGCACCAGCACCTTACCAGACCACGGCAGCACCTGAGGACGACGACAGCAATAGCACGGCCTCCTCAAACCAACAGCTCCTCTCATTGCCAGCAGCTCACGATGACAACAGCAGCACGACAGCAGCTTCCTCTTGCTTGCATGCACGGTTTCTTGGCTCGGATCTGCTACTGGATCACTTTGCTTCAGATCTGCTCTCAGTTCTGGTGTATCTCTCACATGCAACCAGGTAGCTCTTGGTTTTGGGTGCTGATCGAGTGCAGCTCTTCTTCTTTCGATCACTCTCTTGCTCTCTTTATCACGGACAGATCTGCCTCTTCCTTCACTCACACTCTCGGTTTCTCTATGAACATGTCTCTCTTTGAGTTTGAGGGATGGACGAATGCATTTGCTTTTCTTTACTTCTCTCTTACAAGATGGTTTTCGATTTTTGCAAGAAATGGTGACCGAATATGAATTGGTTGCTTTATATCTTTGCTTTTCAACTTTTGGACACTTGTATAGCTCCTTCCTTTGCATGCGTGACAAGTGTCACTTGCATGCACTAATTTATTTTATTAAAAGTCTTCCATGCATGCTCCCATTTTAAATTCCAAGCTCAAATTTCATTTTCGTCCGTCCGTCCGGGACTCCTTTTTCTTTTTTTTTTCAATTGCTTTCGCCTTCAGAATCGCTTCGGGTCCACCAGAAAATTCTTTTAAAATCCATTTTCATTTTTGGAAACTTCATTAGTATTCGAATAATTATTCGGATCCGATCGCTCTAAATTATTTTACGAGATTGAATTAAATAATTATCCCCAGACCCGTCTGAAGAATTTTATAAAAATTCAATTACTCCTCCGGATCTGGACGGATAATTAATTACATCATCCCTTAATTAATAATCAACATTTAATAATTTATTTGGACACCGAAGTAGCATGTTACATGTCCAAAGGATAGTTTTCCTTTACCAAGGATCAATCAGCTCGTTGATGGTACCGCTGAACATTAGCTCCTTAGCTTCATGGATGCTTACTCGGGATATAACTAGATCCCAATGAACCCCGATGACGAGGAACATACCTCCTTCGTTACTGATCGAGGGCTTTACTGCTATAAGGTGATGTCGTTTGGATTGAAGAATGCTGGAGCAACTTACCAATGCTTGGTAAAGATGATGTTTGAAGATCCTATAGGGGGAACGATGGAAGTATATGTCGATGACATGTTGGTAAAATTCAAACAAGCACGCGAACATGTGCGCAATTTGGGGGAGATGTTCCAGATCCTGCGAAAATTTCAGATGAAGCTGAATCCCTTGAAATGTGCGTTCGGAGTAGCTTCGGGCAAGTTTTTAGGATTCATGGTCAACAGTAGGGGAATTGAAGCAAACCCGAAAAAAATTAAAGCCCTTGTTGACATGAAGTCACCTACTAAGATCAAGGAGGTGCAGAGTCTGAACGGTCAGGTTGCCGCCCTGAGCAGGTTTATATCCAGATTGACAGATAAATGCATTCCGTTTTTTGATGTGCTGAAAAAGGCAAGAAGCTTTCAGTGGACTGACGAGTGTGAAGCAGCTTTTCAGCAATTAAAAGAATACATGGGTCGAGCACCTTTGTGACATCCCGGCTCCCAAGATCGCCACTTCCTGTGACATCCCGGCTCCCAAGATCGCCACTCAAACGGTACTGTTCCCTCCCCTGGGGATTTTCTCGCCTCCCCCACCTCTCGAACCTGGCACCTGGGGTTTAATACCAAATTCTTAGAGAAGTGGGTACCAATTGAGCCACTAGCTCAATTGGTACCCACTTCTCTAAGAATTTGGTATTAAACCCCAGGTGCCAGGTTCGAGAGGTGGGGGAGGCGAGAAAATCCCCAGGGGAGGGAACAGTACCGTTTGAGTGGCGATCTTGGGAGCCGGGATGTCACAGGAAGTGGCGATCTTGGGAGCCGGGATGTCACAATAAAAAGGCGCCTTTTTATTGTGACATCCCGGCTCCCAAGATCGTCACTTCCTGTGACATCCCGGCTCCCAAGATCGCCACTCAAACGGTACTGTTCCCTCCCCTGGGGATTTTTCTCGCCTCCCCCACCTCTCGAACCTGGCACCTGGGGTTTAATACCAAATTCTTAGAGAAGTGGGTACCAATTGAGCCACTAGCTCAATTGGTACCCACTTCTCTAAGAATTTGGTATTAAGCCCCAGGTGCCAGGTTCGAGAGGTGGGGGAGGCGAGAAAATCCCCAGGGGAGGGAACAGTACCGATTGAGTGGCGATCTTGGGAGCCGGGATGTCACAGGAAGTGGCGATCTTGGGAGCCGGGATGTCACAATAAAAAGGCGCCTTTTTATTGTGACATCCCGGCTCCCAAGATCGCCACTTCCTGTGACATCCCGGCTCCCAAGATCGCCACTCAATCGGTACTGTTCCCTCCCCTGGGGATTTTCTCGCCTCCCCCACCTCTCGAACCTGGCACCTGGGGCTTAATACCAAATTCTTAGAGAAGTGGGTACCAATTGAGCTAGCTCAATTGGTACCCACTTCTCTAAGAATTTGGTATTAAGCCCCAGGTGCCAGGTTCGAGAGGTGGGGGAGGCGAGAAAATCCCCAGGGGAGGGAACAGTACCGATTGAGTGGCGATCTTGGGAGCCGGGATGTCACAGGAAGTGGCGATCTTGGGAGCCGGGATGTCACATAGCTCAATTGGTACCCACTTCTCTAAGAATTTGGTATTAAGCCCCAGGTGCCAGGTTCGAGAGGTGGGGGAGGGTTTTTTATTGTGACATCCCGGCTCCCAAGATCGCCACTTCCTGTGACATCCCGGCTCCCAAGATCGCCACTCAAACGGTACTGTTCCCTCCCCTGGGGATCTTGGGAGCCGGGATGTCACAACCTTTGTTATCTAAGCCAGTGGAAGGAGAAAAACTGATTATTTATTTTGGAGTTTCCCAGCACGCCCTTAGCGGGGCTTTAATCCGTGAGGAAAATAGAAAGCAACTTCCTGTATACTATATTAGTAAGAGGTTGCTCGACGCGGAAACTAGATATACACCCATGGAAAAACTTGCATATTGTTTGGTGACGGCATCAAGGAAGCTCCGCCCTTACTTCCAGGCTCATACCATTGAAGTTTCGACCAGGTACCCTTTGAAACTGGTTCTTTAGAAACCCGATACCTCTGGTCGTCTACTTAAGTGGGCCATCGAGCTCGCCTAGTTCGAGATAGAATTTAAGCCCCGAACAACAATCAAGGGGCAGGTGTTGGCAGACTTTGTGGCTAAATTCACAGGATCGGGCAGTGAAGAACCCAAATCTTCTTAAGGTCCATTCTGGGAGCTGTATGTAGATAGATCCTCGAGCGAGCAAAAGGCTGGGGCAAGAGTGATGCTGATAAGTCTTGAAATTTTGTGTGCTTTGAGGTTCAAATTTAAGGCCATCAATAATAAGGTCAAGTATAAAGCACTGCTGGCAGGATTAAGAATGGCTAAAGAGGTACGAGCAGAACGGGTAAGGATTTATAATGACTCCCAACTTGTTGTGTGCCAGGTTCGAGAAGAATACCAGGCAAAAGGGTCTAAAATGGTCATCTATCTGCAAAAGGTTCGGGAACTTTTGGCAGTGTTTGAGAGATACAAGCTGCACCATGTTCTGCGATCACAAAATGCTCATGCAGATGCATTAGCACGTTTAGCCACTACTAAAGACGCGAATTTCATTGGGGCTGTACTGGTAGAAGTCTCACCCGTCCTAAGCATAGAATCACGAAATGAGGTGATGACAATTGTGGTGCCCCAAGACTCCTGAATGAACCCTCTTATAGAGTATTTACAGAACGAAAAATTACCTGAAGATAAATTGGAGTCTCGTCATCTTCACGCGCGAGCAGCCCGGTACTGCATTTATGATGACAAACTATACAAAAAAGGATTCTCAGCTCCGTTGCTTAGGTGCATTGATGGCTTGGACTGTCAAGCCATTCTGAATGACATACATGCTGGACATTGTGGCAATTACGCCGGGGGGCTATCATTGGCTCAGAAGGCTCTTCGACAGGGGTACTATTGGCCGACAATGAAGCAAGACGCGGTTGAAATAGTCAAAAAGTGTGATAAATGCCAGAGATTTTGCCAGAATACCTCGAGCTCCACCAACGTTTTTGCAGCAGATGATCAGCCCATGACCTTTTGCCATTTGGGGCATGGACCTAATCGGATCGCTTCCAATAGCTAAAGGAAAATGCAAGCATGTCATCGTAGCAGTAGATTATTTCACGAAATGGGCTGAAGCTAAAGAGCTTGCCGAGATATCTTCCACCAAAGTCGAGAAGTTTGTTTGGAAAAATATTATTTGCAGGTTCGGAGTTCTACAACAGATCATGACAAATAATGGGACCCAGTTCAGCAGCGAGCAGTTTCAGAAGTTTTGCAGGGATCTTGGAATTAAAAAGAGCTTTTTGGCAGTAGATCACCCACAGGCGAATGGGCAAGTAGAAGTTGTCAACAAAATCATCAAGCAAAATTTAAAAACTAAGTTGGAAGCAAGGAAAGGAGTTTGGGTGGATGAACTGCAGAAGGTGTTGTGGGCGTATAGAACCACTACTCGTAACACTATAGGAGAAACTCCTTTCTCATTGGTCTGTGGTTCGGAGGCAATGATTCCAGCAGAATATGAGGTCGCTAGTCAACGCAGAGCTACGTTCAATCAGGAGGATAACGACCATCTGCTCGCTGCTAATTTGGATCTGATTGAGGAAGCAAGAGACGAAGCTCAATTGAGGATTACTGTCTACCAGCGAAGAATTGCCAGGTTCTACAACAGGAAGGTCCGCGTCCAAAAGTTTAAGGTAGGAGATCTGGTTTTACGCCTCGTTCTATCAGCTGCCCGGAGAGCTAGTGATGGAACACTTGGTCCTAATTGGGAAGGACCTTATATTGTGAAGGATAGCCTGGAGAATGGAGCTTACCACCTGACTAACTTGAAAGGAGCGAAAGTTCCCTGAGCATGGAATGCTGAGAATCTTCTGCCATATTATGTTTAAATTATTTAATTCATGTTTTGATTACTTATTTTTTGGTTTATATAAATGCAGCTATTAAAATTAATAAAGATTTTCTTCAGAAGGCAATTCCTGATCGTTTCATATTCGGCTGTTTATCTCTACTCATGCTTTGGAAGGTTCAATTGCTACCTATGAGCGAGTAGACTCTGGAAGGTGCAATTGATACCTGTAAGCAAATGCTCTGGAAGATATGATTACCACCTCTGAATAGTCGGGCTCTGGAAGGTGTAGTCATCATCTGTGAGCTAAAAACGTCCTGGAAGGCCTTAGCATTACCTGTGAGCAAACGGACTCTGGAAGGAATGCTCATGGCCTGTGGACTCATGAAATAACCCTGGAAGATCTATGTAGCCTATGAGCGAGCAAGCTCTTGAAGGGACATTGTTCTGTAGGTTTAAACATTGGAAAAAATTGACACAACTTATAAACCAACTGAAGAAGGCAAACGGCCTGTCCAGATAATCAACCGAGCAGAGGTAATGGGCCTTAAAAGGGATAATATCAGCCTAATGGCTATCCCCACACCTACTCTGCTCGACCAATAAATAAATATTACTGTTTCGAACTACGTGATTTAAAGCAACTAACAAAGATATGCGAATAAAGAATAATGGCAAACAATTCACTAGATCAAATAATATTATCAGTAACAGGAGTTTTGTGACATCCCGACTCCCAAGATCGCCACTTCCTGTGACATCCCGGCTCCCAAGATCGCCACTCAATCGGTACTGTTCCCTCCCCTGGGGATTTTTCTCGCCTCCCCCACCTCTCGAACCTGGCACCTGGGGCTTAATACCAAATTCTTAGAGAAGTGGGTACCAATTGAGTGGCGATCTTGGGAGCTAGGATGTCACAATAAAAAGGGGTACCCACTTCTCTAAGAATTTGGTATTAAGCCTCAGGTGCCAGGTTCGAGAGGTGGGGGAGGCGAGAAAAATCCCCAGGGGAGGGAACAGTACCGATTGAGTGGCGATCTTGGGAGCCGGGATGTCACAGGAAGTGGCGATCTTGGGAGCCGGGATGTCACAGGAAGTGGCGATCTTGGGAGCCGGGATGTCACAAGTTTATTACAAGTAAACAAGTAAGAAAAATTCCTAAGTGCTAGGAGGGATATTTTGCTCTTCCGAAGCCTCGCTGCCATCGTCTATATTAATTAGACGAGGAGAGCTGAAGGAAGGTCCTGCATGAGTAGTACTATCAGGAGGAGGGTGACCAGATTGGGAAGTTGGGAAATTGGCCTTTGATTGAGCCTCTTGAGCGTACAACTTCACTTCTTCCACGACTTTCGGACCAAAGAATGATACGTCCACGTCTGGTCGTTTGAGCCACAGGTTGTACAGGAATAAACTCCTTGTTCTTTCCTCCACCTCCCAGACTAAGGTCTCAGTATGTGCCCGCTCCAAGACTATTTGCTCCCTAAGGGAAATCGCCTCCTGCCTCATCGATTCCATAACTATTCTGGCTTCAGCTGCCCCATGTTCGCGTAAGGCCAACTCCTCTTTCAGCTGCTCATTTTCTGTTTTCAGCTTCCTCTCCGAATCCTAAGAAAAATGAAGTGCCTTCTTCAGCTCTTCAATCTCCTTATCCCTGGAAACAAGCTACTCATTTTGCATCTTCAGATTCTTCTGCTGTTCAAACCTCTAGTTCATGGACTTTTCATGTTCCCGCTCCAGATCGCGGAAAGCCTCCCTTGACTTTTCAACCTCCAGCTCGAGAGAACTTACTTCTTCTTGCATCTTGTTCTTCTCGTCCTCCAGAGAGTTTATGGTCGCTTCCATAGTAGCTTTCCCCTCAGGCCAGTCCGAAATCTCTATGAGAAGCTTCATGTATGCCATAGATGCCTGAAACGAGCTATTAGTAAAACGAGGAAGGAAGAAGAAAGCAACAGCAATGAATGTAAGGACTTACAAGCATATTATGGAAACTCAGATAGTTGATTAGCCTCTCGCCCTTCATCTCTTTATTATAAACGGCTGGCTTCTTCATGCCAAGGAATTGAGGCGCGCGATCTAAGAGATCGTTGTAGTATATCCATGCATCAAAGTCTTGGGTTTGTTCTTCAGTGATAGGGTCTGTCCCCTGTGTCTTTCGACGCTTTGAAGGGGGTTCTGCTACCCTTGATTCGGCAATCCCTTTGCCCTTATCAATGCTTCGGGGGCAAGCAGCCGGTGAACTGCTTGCAGCAAGAATTGATTGAGAAGCAGCGTCTTTGTGAGCCTCCTTGTTTGAAGGTTTTCTACCAACTGATTTTTGCCTCATGAGGCGAACAGGAAAAGCGTCAGAGTCCTTTTGAAGAGGTGACCCCGAGGAAGCTTCAGTGGCCAATGGGGTATCCGAACCTCTAGCATCCTGGCCGAATTTCTTTGAGGGTAGAGCCTGGCCGGGTAAAGGTTGTTCGAAATGGAGTCTCACCATTTCTAGAGTCTGTTTCTCTCTTAAATTTGGAATTTCCTTCCCAAAGACTTCGAAGGCAGAAGAGATCTCTTTGACCTCGCGAGCTCCCAGATCAGAACTTCTATCTAGTAACTTTTGGTGAGCTACAAGGGGCAAGACCGTGTAGCTGAAGAAGGAGGTCAGATGGCGGTTGATCGTCCGCATGAGTTTTTACCTCAGAAAATCGTTCCAATAAAGAAAGCTCCTGATCGGACAAAGAAATTTCACTCTTGGCTACGTCTGCACAAAGGAAAACATTAGCAACGAGCTGAATGTGAATGAAATAATAATAAATATATGTATACTTATTGGGAGAAAGGCAAAAAAAAAAGTTCTTGAGATCAGCTAAAGATGGGCATGATGCATAAAACCATCACGATTTATAATCGCCTAGATTTAATTTAACGACCCCCTTTGGGAGGTTTATTTTGTATAGAGAACTTCGGCCGAGGTGTAATAAAATCCGTCCTTCTTATCAGATTTGGGGCCCTTAGTGCTCTTAAATAGAGAAAGATGTTGGATCATCGCGGGAGTCGGAGGAGGAAGGCTGTTTTTTAGGAAGATTGAAGCCAGGGCAGTAAAGTAAGCATAGGAGTTGGGAGTAAGCTGAAAAAAGGCTAGATTAAGGTCGTTCAGAAGGGTGATCAGATAAGGATGGACTGGAAATCTAAAACCAGCTTCTATGTGCTGACGGCTTATAGAAAAGAAACCTTTAGGAGGATAGGCCGCGTGGTCAGAAGTCTTTGGCACCATAGCTCGGCACCCAGAGGGTGAAGAAGTCTTCGGCTATGGATTCAAGCTCGCTAAGACTAAGAGAAGATTCATATCTGAAAAAGGGGGTTCGAGCAAAAGGAGCGCGGTGCTCGGAAGGGTTTGGAGCAGTTTCCCTACTCTAGGAGGTCGTGTTATCAGTATTCCTAACTTGGTTAAGTTCTTCCTCGGAGGCCGCATCAGTAGACCCCACTTTATAACAGTGACGACTACGACCAGACATCTACAAAAGCAACAGGGAAATCAGGTCGCAAAAAGCAAACCAGAATTTAGTGTTTAAGGGTACTCTTACTTCTCTAAAAAGACCAGTAATGCCTACAGGGGGCTACCGAGCATAGGAAAGCCCTATTTACAAGCCTAACGGATTACAGGGAACATTGAACAAACCAATGAACTCTCAATCTGAAAAGACCCAACCCGGATATCCCTTGAAGAGATCCGAGCGGAGCCCTCCCGGCACCCCACAGAATCCTTACAGTCTTTAAGCAGGTGACTTAAAAGGACTCCGTGAAGCTAAGCCGTAAAACAGTTTCATTTCTTAATCATTAAAAATTGAGGGTGAAAACTTTTCGGCAGCACAACGGCTGTTTTTCCAACATTTTCAACTTTTTCAAAACACCTGTAAAACAATTAATAATATTTCAAAATGCATACATTCATTTCCACTTCCAAATAGAACCTCAGGTCCATCGCAAAATCCACATTTCAATGCAATTCGAGTCTTTAAAAACTAAAACCATTTCAACTTAAAAGAAAACATTCCACATGCATGATAACGTAATTAAAGTTATAAAACTTAAATATTTACATCACATTAAAATCCGTTATACATCAAAAATTTACTTTGATTTCACAGTTTCGGTCGCCTGATAAACTTGCCTACTCTTAAGCTGGAGATCTGCCGCCTGGAGGACTCGAACCTGCGCCTGGGGGGTTTTTAAAACAAAATAAACAAGAAAATAATGAGCTAAAAAGGCTCAGTGAGTGTTATGCAGTTCTAAATAGGTTTTCTTTAATACCTTTTCAAAAATCTTTTGAAAGAATTCAAGTTCCGAAACAATTTATGTAAACATGAATTTCATGATGTTACAAAATCATTTTATACACAATTGCTTGAAAACAATATACAAGATTATAAGCATCATAAAATTTATTCATAACATAATCATAAGTTCATAAATAAACTCATAAAATCATAAATCAATCCTCAGTCATAAAACATATATCCAATGGGACCTGGGAAAATCATGATCACCGCCCGATCTTGGGTCACCGGTGGTGGGGACGTGCAATCTCAGTCATAACCACTATGCCGCGGTATGTTACCTCGCTGCACATAGGGCATCATTCATGATAGTACCTTATATACGCGTAGAGGGCGACATGACAGACTCGATCCCCCCCCATAGTTAGTGGACTTTCCCCCGACAGACATGCTATACGCGCAATAAGGCACTTCGGCCGCATAACAGTCATAATTCAGTCATAATGGGGATGGGTAGCCATTGGTTTTGAAATACATTATCATGCTAAAATAATACTTGTAAAACATATTCCTTCGCTTATAAAACGAAACATAAAGGCACAATTCAATAACAAATTATACGATCAATATTACTTTAAGTACAAATATAAACAATTCGAAGCGTATAATATTCCTGTAAAGCGTATATCATTCATATAATTTAATTTAAATATTAAAACGTTTAAATCTTTCATGAAAGCATAGAAATCATATTGCATTTATCATTTGATAAAACAATTTACACTCACCGATTCCTAACTCACGGAAAAGACCGGATTTTCTACCTCGCGCAACTTCTTCAATTTCGCTTCCCTTCGCCTTATCGATGCCTAAACAATTTAACATTCGAATGTAAACATGTCGCGACTATGCTATTCGAATCCAAAGCAACAATCATCGAAGCCATAATCTAATGGATTCAACAAAAAGAATAAGCGAAGCTAAACGAACAACATAAAACTTACGCGATTTAACTAACTATCTCGACTTATCGATTTTAACGCTTCGCGCGTTTCCTTCATTTCCAAATAAACTTATCGTCCATATACTCGTGACTTAACTTAAATCAAGGCAAACAAAGATTCAAACATGATAAAGCGTAAGCGAGAAAAATATGGCAGCAAGCTTAACAAATATACATTTTTCCGATTCAACTCCAAATTCGATAATTTAACGATTTCGCGCGAAACTAAAACTATCCGATTAACTTAAACGTATCTCAAACTATCCTAATATCAACTTAACACTATAATGAGCTTAAACACATCGCAAGGCAACGAGTTGACATCATAAACACTTCAACAATCGACAACGAAAATCATAAACTAAAACCATTCGCTTTCGCAGAAAACTTATTCGAATCACTGGAAAACGAATTCTCAATATCCGAACGATTAACCGATACTTTAAACATACCAAAACTATCCATTTCTTATAACAACGAACCCAAATTAAAATCACAATCATATCAGCCCCTAATATCTCCTATAACAGCCCGCATTCGAATCGCAACAAAAACAATGATAACCATTACATTCCAAAACACAACCAAACAATTATCGAACGAACCTCCACACTAACGAGATTCAAAGTCCTAAACCCAAACATAACATTATCAATTATAATCCATAACTCAACATCATCATAATCCATCCAAAAGGAATTCATAAAAATCAAAATACCTCTCGGAACTCGACTCGAAACTTCGAACAATCGCGCGAGAGTACTACCTATATTAGCAGTTTTATCCATGAGTTCTCTTCAATCCAAATAACGCACAACCAATAACAATTATCGAAACGTCAATACAAAGCCAAACGGAACAACATTTACCTTTACACGAGCTATCCTTCGTTTCGAAACAATCTTCAAGCGATCGCGACAGCCAAACGGAGCCAAGATTACTTACGACAGCAAGTTGTCCCCTTCCATATCAATTGTCTTCACTTCAGGTCTGCTGTCGTACACGGCTTGACTTGGCAGCAGCTCGCACAGCGTCAACTTGCGACGACAGCAGCTCACCAAGGCAGCAAGACACGGCGACAGCACTTGGCAGCAGCAAAGATAGCGTCTGGCAGCAGCTCTCACGGTCATGATAGCACCAGCAACTTCGTGCCAACAGCCTCACGCCACCAGCAGCTTCAGCTCAAGACAGCGCCCACCTGGCAGCAGCAACGTCCACATGCCAGCAACAAAACAGATCCAACTCGGCAACAACAGCGCCACGCACAGCAGCGACAGCCTCCACTCCACACCAACAGCAGCGGCTTCAACTCTTCTCGGCTAGACCGCAGTCCACCCTCCCACCTTGCTTGCATGCACTATCACTCTCCTCAGATCTGCTCTTGCATGCAACCAGATGCTTCAGATCTGTTCACTTTCGGCGGCTTGGACAGCACTTTCTTCACCAGCTCACGGCTGAGTCTTCTTTGCTCTTCACGGCTCACAATCAGCCCACAAACATAAAATTTTAAAGCTTAAACTGGACACGGGCAAGGCTACTCATTCTCGAACAAGAGGAAAGAAGGATGAAGAAGAAGAAGATCACATGCAAAGGCTCTCTCTCCTCTCACGGTTTGGATGCTGCTCTCACTTCTCTCTAATCAAATATTACTCTCTCGGTTAAGATAATGGGCTGACTGAATGACTTAAAAAAAAATGTCATTTGCTGATTTCTATTTGATTAAATACAATAAAGCTGCCACATGTCACTTAATTTCCTTTTTAGCTAACACTTGTCTCAACATAAAATGCATGCCTTACACGTGGCACACATGCAAGAGTCTTGCTTATCGATTCCAATACATTCTCTTATTCCGTTTCCATGCTCGAATCCAATTTTGTCCGCCCGTCCGGCAATCCACTTACAACTTACTTTCGTTTTCGGGATCATTTATTATTATTATTCTTATTATTTACTAACCTCGCATCCGCCTTGCACTCTAAAATTAAATTTTATTACTCTAAAATACTTATTCCGAATACTTTTGGTCTTGAAAATGATATTCATCCGATCGAAACGCAATCCAATTAAAAATAATAATTCGCTCCTCGACGATGAAGATTTTGGATTTTACACAATCCCACCATAGTAAGGATGTCAGGCGAGAACAGACAAGGAATGGCATGTGTAAGTACAAACGAATAATCTACTTCAGACTCTCCAAGATAAATTATGTCAAAAATGCAACAAAAACACTTGCAAATAACAGAAACTTCCGCATACGTAATCAAGCAAATGCAAGCATCAATCGTAGTTAAAAAGATTGAGAAAGATTATGAGAGGTTACCTTGAGTATGGAAGGTTCCGCTAGCAAGGAAAGAGAAGATGCAAGAAAGCGATGGCGGACAAGGGAAAATTGGAAGCAGTAAAACGTCTGTCTTCGAAAGTGATGGGTAAAGGAAGAAAATGAATCGACTTGGAGTTTACAAGTAGCTGTTGTCTTCTAGCCCCAGTCGTCAAATCAATACAGCTGCGTAACCATCATTGATCCAGCGGTGTGGCGTGAAACCCGGGATTTTGTCATCATAAGCCGCAAGTGAGGAGACGTGCATTAAATGCGCGCATTAATAGCACACGACACATGATGCGTAGAAAACTAACGCATGGGGGAGAGTCGTGTGTCACGAAACAGGTTGATATTTAAAAAAGGACGACGGTTCATGTCCCGCCAAAATACTTTGGGTACGAGAATGTTATTTCCAATACAAAAAAATGTACTGAAAAACAAGGGGACTAGTGTTGTGGGTATTTTGGTGTTTTAGAAAAAGCCAAAGGATGAGGCCCATTATGTTGTTCTATGAGGAGAAGCCCAAAAAGTGCAGGTCAAACTGGTCAGAAGTCAAAGGAAAGAGCATATGGTCGTCTGCTAGCCTATGTACCTAAGCATACCTGATTATGTGGTTATTCGCTTTAAATCGCTGAGTAACCAGGTTGACTGTATGAAAGTTTGACCGATTAACAAAGCATAAAGATAATCTGTTCGTAATCAAAAGGCTGCTCAAATAAGTGCCCTTTAGAAGTTATCGCAGCAATTAGGAAGTCCTCGTGTTTGCTCGACAGACAGAATGATAGTTGAATCTGCTCGTCTGTTCAATAGTGGAAACGCTTAACCGTTGAAGTAGCCTGCTCGTTGGTACCACATCTAGTCGCTGAAATAGCTTGCCCGTTTGGTGCAATATCTTATCGCTGAACAAGCTGTTCGCTAGAGTTGACCAATTGACCTTCTGGAAGGCGAATCAATTCAAATCAGGAAAGGAGTCAACTTACCTATTTCCATGCAAATCAAATCACGACATTCTTGACAATTGCTATATATACGGTAGAGATAATCTTGGGAGATATTATCTCAATTAATGTATATTATTTTTTGCCTTATCTGTAAGATTCTTAAACCTATTCTAATTGTAACATCTTCACTATAAATAGGAGATAAAATTCAGTGTAAAAGACAAAGTGAAATAAAATACAATTACTCCGAGAGAGAGAAGAGGTAATTGTCGTGGACGTAGGCCATTGTTTTTGCCGAACCACGTAAAAAACTATTGTGCCCTACTTGCTTTGGTCTTGGTCATACTTGTTTCGCTTGTAGTTTGTTGTTTTGTAGGTATTGGGCTTGAAGAACCGGGTTGACCGAAATTTAGTGTCAACACTCCTTTTGGTGTTTCTCCTTGCCGTTCCACTTTGCTCTCCCTCTCTCAATCTCACGTTTTCTTTTTTGCTTCTTTGATTCACAACTACTTCTTGTTTGTAATGAAAAAATTGACTAAGTCTTGTATTTATTTATCCATCTTTTACTAAATGACCACCATGTCCTCTCTTGATTTGTTGGATTTACAAAATTGCCCTTAGTGATGTTATTTACTAATAACATTTATGGTTTTTAAGTCTTTACCATTTCATTTCTAATTAACTTATTAAAGTCACTTAATGATAGTTTTACAACTTTGTCATCCATTTATATTTATTATTTATTAAATGACCGTTTCGCCCTTTTTATTTGATAACTTAGTTTCTAAAGCTAGGAAATGTAAAAATCGACTATAGGGGGTTACATGTAGCCACTGAGTGGTTGATACCAGGAGACCTAAATCCAATCCGTGGTATCATAATAGGATTTACGAAGGGCTTTAGAAAAAGTTTATAAAGAAACTCGTGTATGAAACTTGATTTTGAAAGTTGTTAGAAAAGGTTTTTTAATTAACATTGCGAAATTTGAAAATCGTGTATGGAATGGGTCTTTAAATGCGGTTATATTCGTAAATGTGTTTATTCGAGTTTATTTAGTTTTATATGAAATTAAAGAAAAACAGTGTTTTCAAATTTTAAAAGTGTACACCCATTAAGTAGAAATACTTAATGCATTGGATTTACCACGCGTAAGTTAAGATTTGGGTATTGTAGATAAAAACTAAAGAGAAGACATCTGCATAAATTGTCACGAGTCACATCTCTCCATTTTTAGGATAACTATTCTTTTGGCACTAGGGATTTTTATTAATGTGTATTGACACGTATGTATATATAAGTACACAAATATGTATTTATGAAATTTTGTAAATGATAACATATATAAATGCTATAACAGATTTTGTTATTGTAAAATGATCTTGTAAATAAATTTATTACTTTTTTTAATTGGCATTTACTTTTATTAATATGATTTTTTTTGTTAAAAGTTGTAAATTTTTGTATTCAAATGAGATTTTGTAAATGAAATAATAGTTGTAGATTGAGTTATGTTTATTTTTAGGAATATGACATTTTTATGTATATTGTGTAATGAAGCGATTTGAAAAACGAATAGGAGGTCCAAAACGGAGTTGAAAAATGAATGTTTTAGAAGTGTTGTATTTTTCTTGCAGGTTTTAAATTTTAAGTTTTCAGAAAAATAGGGGAAACTCTGCCTAATTTTTTGTGAAATAAAATAATTGAGTAAAATAAAATAAACATTTTAAAGGGATTTTTAATAGATGAATTTTTAACAAGACAGTCTATTTTAATGGGAATCAGGTGAAGGGAGTTACATATTTAACTTATCATTTAAATAATAATAAAAAAAATTATAAATCACACACGTAGAATTTAGGTCGTGATAGAGTAACTTAGAAAATGAGAAGGAAAAGGGTCTTGTACTCCTTGTAATATCGTGTTGGGAAAAGATGACGGAATTGAATGACCGGTAGATCGCTTTGATGTTGATTTAATTAAAAAATTGCTATGAAAATCTATCGAAAACGCTGAAATTTGGGTGAAGATGGCTAAAAAATGTTGATATCAGCAAGAGTTAGAGAAAGGGTGAGTGCAAAAATGAGAGGGATGAGAGTGAGAAAATGAATGAGCCAAAAGTTCCTCCCACCAAGCTAAGAGAAAGCTACATTTGGACCTGTTTAACATATTCAATGTTTATCGGGCCTAAAATTGCCTGATCTAAACACGAGCCAAGATCTAGATTTTTAACCACTACACTGTGAATCCTTTATACAACTCCAAATTGTAAACTCAGATTAAATATCCTAATTTTCTCATCATATCAAAAAAATTGAATGAGCAGTTATCACTCATCGTCCACCACATCTTAGAGGTTGACAAGAAAACTTCTCAATGTTTTTTTTTTTTTTGTTAAATTGAAAGCTTCTCATTTTTAACCATCCTTCCTTTTAATAAGTACAATATGTGTGTATATATATAGACACACACATATATATAAATTTATATATATAATTCATGTACGACGGGGATCGAGAGCCCCACACTGTCTCTAAAGACCCCTCACGGTTAAACCTCTTCCCCCATGGGACAGCCTTTCAACCCAATACAACCTAAAAAGGGGTATTGTAGTCACCATGAAAACTCAGAGATGGATAGGGACCATAGTCATAAATCAAGCATCCTTTCTAATGTGCAGGATCCTTACTGAGATAAGCACAGAGCATACTTGGATCTATCACAGACTGTTTTTCATTTTCTGATAAAAGAACACTGGATTAAGGAAGAAAGATTTTAGTAAGCCATAGGAAGATTTTTGAACACTGGGATTTTCATTTATTGTTCAAGTCTGACGTCTGCCTCTCAAATGAGAGAGCTTACATATTTATAGGAGAGCTGAGCTTCTCCAACAAGATTTAACACGTGAAAAATATTACAAACATAGGTACAATTATTACACATGACTTATCAAACACGAGTACAATAATTATACATAATTGTACTAGATGGACCCATAACACTAACAATTCATACAACTAGACAAACTACTTTAATAAAGAAGACTAATAATGAAGATAGTCATCATTGAGATTTTATGATATTGCAATTGACATGATCCTCATCGTTTGAGTCAAGGGCTCCACAAATCATACATGGCTAGGTGTCAAGCTGCATAGGATCTTAGGAGTTTAGCAAATAAGCATCTTGGAATGGGTGTTGGCTTAAAGAGCTATTTTTGGGGACTCCAAGAATGATGACTAATTCATCTGTGCTTACATGATTAACATCACAAAGAAAATTATGTAATATAGGCCTAAATGAGGGATAAAGTTCATCATAATCAAATGTTGTGTCCCACTCATAACTGATATTTGTGGTCCAAATAAGCTTGTTATGAGGATTATAATTATAAGGCCTGTGAAGAGTCCAAATGCAGTTAGTAAGGCCCAATAAATAAATGATAAATTTCATAAATATTAATCCTATGAGTCAGATTGAAGTTGACAAGACCCGAACCAGACCTTCTCTATGCTCTTGTCTGGAGGATCTTACCAGGCACTCGAATAGACCTCTCTTGATCCTACTTGTCGGATAAAAGAGATCCACAGAGTGAACCCCTTAATCTTGCTCGTTTCTTTTTATCTTACTTAAGTTAAAACTCGTTTTTCTGAAAATAGTTGGGTTTGTGTGAATTTTTTTTTCGCATTTCTTTAAAACAAATTTTATAAAAATTTTGACGGCATAACCGCTGTATTTTTAACAATCCCAAAATCAACCTATAAAGAAAACACACTTCGACTATTTTTTATCACCACCCAACTTCTTTCAATCTCAGACATACACTTTTCATTTCATTTCGCAACCATGCATTTTTATCACACATATATTTTTCATATGCAAATCATATGTATCAACATATATATATCATATGCATCATGTGATAACTGTGTATCAAGTGTAAGTGTTCCATCTATATATACATATCAAAATATGGTTTTACAAGTCATCAAGTATTCATCTGTCACACATGCAATTACTTTGTTTAGTTATATACAACAACATCAAAATATGTTTGGTACTTCTATTATTCATCTATTCGACTCCTACATAAAGTTTTCTTGCAAGGTTTCCCTGGATGCAAAATCGCTTGTGCGAGCACCTAATACAATATACAAGCTTCACCAAAAACAAAGACATTAGTTCAACATGTGAAAATAACAGATAACAGAAATATACCCACATAGAAATTTATAACTTATTAAAACTTATTTTCGGTTTTGAAAACTTTCTTTTCCAAAAACACCATATGTACCTCTGAAACCCTCTAAAAATCACAAGGTGATTTCGACTAACACTAACTGTGAAGCTAATGAGATATCTCGACCACTACGTGCGGAATTTACTATATCGCGACGTAGGGTAAAACAATCCCAACTCTGAGCAACTATAATGTAGAACTTTCTACGTCGTAATTGTAGCGCTAACTATTCCATAGCCCTTACAATTATGCACGAAATTTTCTATATCGCAGCATATTGCAAGTAGCTATAAATTTGGGCAACTACGAGCAGGATTTTCTACGTCGCAATGTAGTGCCAATAACTCTAATTCTAGACAGCTACATGCGAAATTTTCTACATCGCAACGTAGTATTAGATATTCTGAATATTGTGGGATTACACATGGCTTTTTAAACTCTTTTGCTTTCTAAGTGCAAAAAGAACAAATCACCTATCTTGAAACGTTTTTAACTCAAGTTTATCTCAAACTTTTTGAAAACAACTTTAGCTTTCGAAATTCCATTTCTCGATGCGAGATAAGGATTTTTATTCAAAATCTAACTTATATTTGAGAAATCATTTGGTAAATTTATTAAACAATAATAAGTTACAAATTAAATGTAAAACCCAAAACCTCGTTCGTCGAAAAACGAATTATTTTTCGAAAAGAATCTGCGGGAATCAAAAAATATATATCTTTTTTTATTTTTCTTTTCAAAAAGCGAAATAAGTGATTGAAAAGTTTTGAAAATCATTTTTGAGTTAAATAAAAGTGAAGCGGATCGAAAACGAATCCATTAGAATAGATTCCGAGTAATTCGAAAATTTATCGGATGGAAGAATATTTTTCGATTTTGGATCGTACAGAATATTTTTAGAAAAATATAATAATTTCGGAGGCGTAATTGAATTATGAGCGGATTCCCGAATGGACGGAAAGGAATTCAAATTAGAAATTGGAATGGGATAGCGCATGAAAAGCAAGTGGCATGGCAATAGTGTGCATGAGGGACACTTGTCGAGCATGAAAAATAAAAGCAAGACAAGTGGCACAAAGAGCTTGTGCATGAGTGACACATGTCACCAAGAAGTAAGGCATATATAAAGCAAATTGAAAAGAAGAAAATGAAGTAAGCAAGCACATCTTATTCGGTCCACAACAAAGCACATGCACTCTCTCTCAATCTCAAACATTCTCTCGGTCATTGGAGAGAAATTAGAAGTGAAAATTTATCAAACTAAAGAAAGAAAAAGCTCTTGGCTTTATGGAGAAAAAGAGTGACCTGTTTTGCCGAGAACATCCAAGGAAGATAGCTGCATGTGGTAATCTTGAGAGCTGTTTTTGAAGATCAAATTAAGAAGAGAAAGAGAGGCGTAAGAGAACACCTAGTTTGGTCACCATCCATTTCAAAACCCGTGAGCTTGTAGTGAGAGAGCGAGAGCTTGAGAGTTGAACCAAGAACCAGTGCAGACCGAAGCAGACCCGAGCAAGAACAGCCATCACTTCCTCTCCCATTCGATCTTCAACTAGAGCTAGAAGAAAATCCTTAAGTGCAGCAACGACATCAGCTATTTTGGATTGAAGACTGTTTTGAATAAAAAACAGCACATGCAACAAGAGAAAGGAGAGACCAAGCAAGTACAGCAACCTGTGAAGGAATTAAATGTAGTTTTGATGGAGATCAGCTCGTGTAGCAGCCTATGGGAATGAAACCAAGCTGTTTCGGGTGAGTTTAAAGACCATTGGTGCAGTTTTTCTTACATGCAAGGGGTAAGTGCTGTCCTAGCTGAGTTTAGTGATGTTTTTGGTTGATTTTTAAAGGTTGCATGTGTATTTGGAGTGAAGGAAGCTCACGGTTAAGAGAAGAGATATAGGCAATACCTTCGTAAGTAATTTTTGAAGCTTTCAAAACGATTTTGGAGAGGTAAGTTTTGATTTTATGGTTTTCGTTTGGATGGAAAATATTTAGGATTGAGATATGGATTAAATTGATGATGACATGATTGGGTTTTAGGATTTAGAACCTTGTTAGTGCGGAGGTTCGTTCGATATTATTTCGTTGTGATTTCGATGTGATTGCGGATTATTTAAATGTCAAGATATTTATGTAAAATCTTATTTATGGACTGTTAAAATGAAAAGATTGGACTATTTTGTTGTGCATTTAAACTAAGATACGCAAAGAATTTTCATGCATAAGAATATGTCAAGTTGATGAATTTTTAGAGTTAAATCAATCAAGCAAAAGCCGATGCAATTAAATTTTATGGGCTGTCATTATGTGCAATTTTTATGAAAGTTTAAAAGTTGTTTTATGTGCAGTTTTTATGCAATGTTAAAGTCTTAACATGCAGTATTTTAAGCTATATTTGGGCTGTTCAGTGAGCTGTAAAAATGCTAAGCATGGAGCTGTCAAAATGTCGCGTAACGGGCTGTCATCGTGTTGTTTCGTGAGCTGTTTTGATGCTATTTTTAGAGTTGTTACGTGTTGTTTTTAGAGTTGTTTTGGAGCTGTTTTAGAAGCTATTTTATGAGCTATTGTGATGTTGTAGCATGATGTTTTGGTTTAGAATTACAAGCTGTTTTGACATCAAAGCTGTCTCGAATAATCGCATGCAAGTTCGACGAATATAAGCTGTTTTGAAGTGATGTTAACTATTGTTTTTGCATCGAAACTATTGGTTTGATTGTCGCGTGTTGTTTTGATGATAATCATGGTTTCGAATGAGTGTTATGCGCTATTTTAATGTGTGGGCTGCTTTAAGTTCATTTAGAAGTGTATATTATGAGTCGTTATGTAGTAGTTATGCAATTGATTATGCGATCGAATTTGCTTGTGACGTTACCTAAAGAATTAACATTAAATGTATAGGTAACGCGGAGGCAAAATCAAATTGGTTGTGAGCTTCACAATAGAGTATCCTGTGAGTGTTATTAAATTGTTTCGAAACTATTGTTTAATTCTAAATCATTTGAATTTTATAAACGTTTTGGCATGAATGAATTTATTTTAAGCATTATGATTTCATGCAAGCTTATTTAAGTTAAATGACGTTATAAGATTTTAAAGTTATGAAGTTTTACATGACATTATATTCTATGATCAAATATGTCATGATATGAATTATATTAATTGTGATATCCTCCTTTACGGATTTTTATAATCAAGAAATGAAATGTGGATTTTATATGAAATGCAGCTTATTTATAAATCTTTTATCAAGCCTATGGTATTTCTTAGGGTGATTTTATGATGTTGTCAGTAATGGTAGAATACCTTAAAGCGATGTAGGATTCCGCTTGGGAGTTGTGATGTAGGATTCCGCCCCTCCCTAGTATATTATGAGCTAGCTTACTACCTGAGCAATGTAGGATTCCGCTCGTAACGATGTAGAATTTCGCTACTTAGTTACCGATCATATGGCCTTGTGATGTAGGATTCTGCTTTGCCATATGCCAAGGTATACCATTTGGCGATTAAAATATTAGTGGTTGATTTACTGAATTTTTATGAAATGAATTCTTATTAATTTGTATACCACCACTTTAATTTACAAGTTTACTATGTATATTGAAATGATATAAGCTGCTAAATTTTGTTTACAATTCATAAATTATGTTTTGTGAATGTGTTTAAAGTTCTGTGAAATGATTCAATCATGTTTTATGAATAAATTCGTAAATGATAGGGAGGTGACTATTTTGAAACTGGATTTTACTTAGAATAATATAACACTCACTGAGGTTATTATCTTACTCTATTATATGTTTATAAAACCAAACTTCGTAGGTCAAGGCACAGGTTTAGGTACTACAGCTTCATCCGTTGGAACTCCGATTCACAAATAGCAAGACTTGGTTGCATTGTAATTGTTGTACGTGTTTATCTACAACTTTTGTTATAAATATTTTTGGATTGTAAATATTAACACTTGAATTATATTAACTATATTTTAAAAAAGCTGTAAACCTATCTATATATGAATTGTAAACTATTTTAAATGCTGTTTTAAATTCCACTTTAATGCCTTTTGATTTTAATTACTTGATTTGAATTTTACTCTGAAGTTTTGAATGTATGAAAATATATTTAAACTTTCGCTTTTATATTAAATCTAGATTACCAAAACTATTTGTATAGTTATTTTCAAGTTATAAGGAAAAAGGCTTAGCTTCACAGTAACTTTCCAGTTGGATTAGATATCATCTGGAGGGCCTCCGTGGGGTCGTCGGACAGGTCGTCAGGTCGCATTAGGGTAAGGCGAACGGGGCCTGTCATTAAAATTAACCTTAATAATGTAAGCGAAGTATACTTACCTTGATCCGAATATGTCCAAATGCCTCAATGAGCCTCTCGTGCCTCACTCGTCTACTCGTCACCTATATATCAATTTCTTATTATAACTTCTTTAATGCATAACTCAAAACTTAAAATAACGTTTCTAATACAATTTTTTCTATTGACAACCCTTTACTCTATAACCTTCCCAACTCGATTTTAACTCAACCGAGACTCTCTAATTCCTATTTCTTTGCACGGGCCTTATTTATTATCATCTAAAGACTCTCCAAAATACTTAAAATGGTCACTGGAAGCCCGAAACGCAAAATCGATGTTTTTTACCCCCCTTAAAATCGAGACTATTTTAGGCCCCATTCTAGCGATTTTCTTTGCTCCGTTTTCTCTCAAATCATCTCCCTAACTAGCACTTAAGTCGCCTGTAAAATGGTTTCGAAAAATTCTAAGTATCGAAGTCGAAACCTATGAAAAACGTTTATTTGTCAACATTTTTTTATGCACGTTTGTGGCATCCTATATGCGACGAATTCAATTCTTTCGTATCTAAGGTTATTTTACTTAATTATGATTAAATACATTCATTTCATGCATCAAAGAATGCATTTACATTCATAATTCACTTTACGACTACACAGGCGCACAATTTGAGCCATAACTTCCTCAATTTTTATCGGAATTATTTCCTTCTAATTTCTATGATTTGCTATGAAATTTGTGCATGATTTGAGGTCTAGAACAACCCAATTAATGTCAAATTGGTCAAGTCTCTATACCCCTCTCAAATTATTATTCTTCCATTCTACTACTATTTTGATCTTTACTAGTTTGTGTGTCATTTATGCATCCATGCATGTCTAGCTTAATTACCTTGATTTCTACTGATTCATATATGTATTTAGGGCCCTAAATATGCCATAAACATCAACAAAACTCACGCACAAGTTAGTGCCCTTCATCTAGTTGAAATGCACAACTAATGAAATCTAGTTTCCTTTATTTAATCTAATATTGCCATATGATTTTCTAACATTAATCATGCATGATTTAGAGCTCAAAAGGATTAAAACACAATAATATCACACACCCCTACTATGGCTGTGACACCCCTTTGCACACACCACACTTTGTTTCTTTTAGTTCTCAAGAATTTTATTCAATAACTCTCCTAGACAATTCATCAAACACTTTATCTACATCAAATTTTTGCTTTGAAAAATGTTTAAACCCCAAGTTAGAGTTTCTCTCATAACCCTAACCTACCATTCTTTTGCATCACTACTTGCAATTCAAACTCTCTTTTCAGCTATCTCTCACTAAATTATGAATTCACATCACACCCATTAACAATATACTAGGAAAACACTCACATCATCATCTCATCACACAATCCAACCACTTTCATACAATCTCTACTAACATGAAATTTAAATAAAATGATGGTAACTTACTTTAGTTTTGCTTAGGTTGTGTTAATCTTGGCTAACTTTACTTGAAATCTTGATATAGAGCTTGAGATTTGATGAAAACCACTTACTTCTTCCTCCTCCCTTTTGTGTCATCCACTCTCAAGTCTCTCCTCTCTATTTTTGTTTTGATTCTCGGCTAAGTGTTGGTGACTATCACCAACACTCACATATATAACTTCTAATTTGGTTAGTTTACTATAATGCCCTTAGTCAGTTAATTTACTAATTAAAGTCAATTAATTTTTAAGTAAGTTGTCAAATTCTCATATAATTAACTTATTAACTTCACTTAATTAAAGTTTTATAACTTTACTATCCATTTATATTTTTTATTTACTAAATGACCGTTTCGCCCTTTTTACTTTGTAACTTAGCTTCTAAAGCTAGGAAACGTAAAATCGAATATAGGAGATTACATTAAATGTGCCACAACACCATTGTAGAAAATTTGGTGCTGTAGTTTCTTAGAGTTAAGATCGTTTCACACTATGATGCGATCTGGCAAATTCTGCACGTAGTGCTCGAGATATCTCAGTAGCATCACAGCTGGTGTCAGTAGAAAACCACCATGTGATAGAGAGCAATTGAGGTTACACATGGTGCTTCTAGTAAAGCAAAACTAATTTTGAAAATCAAGACTTCAATTAAGTTGATGATTAGCTACTAAATTGTATTTACATTGCCTTTATATGTTAAACTAACGAGTTTGCTTTCTTGTGTAGTGTGTACATTCTATTAGGTGATTTTGGTAAGTGATTTCATATCAAGCACTTCATCGCTGAAAAACTTTAGATGGGATGTTGAAGATTACTTCGAATAAACGAAAATATGATGCCTTGTGAAAAATGAAAATGAATGATGATATGTAACATATGATATAAATGTAAATTAATTGCATATATATATTGAGTTTTTATAACACTAAATGAAACCTTTGTATCATCAATTTACATATTATTGATCTGGATATGAATGATGACTGAATTGCATGATTGTGGTTATAAGAAGTTGGGAGGTGATTTGATATAGTTCAAAGTGCGTTTTCTTTACAGGTTGATTTTGGAAATGTTCAAAATACAATTGTTATGCTATCAAAATTTTTACAAAACTTGTTTTAAGGAAATACGAAAAATTTACACTAATCCCAACTATTTTAAAAGAAAACAAAATTTTTAAGTTAAAACAAGTAAACCAGCAAAGTATTCTAGGGGTTCGCTTCTTGGATTTCTTCAATTCGACGAGTCGGGTTCAAAAAGTCCGTTAAAGTGCTCGACGGGATGCTCCAAATAAGAGCCTAGAAAAGGTCTAGTTTGGGTCTTGTCAAGTTGGTATTAGAGCCCGGTTTCATAAAGTTTGAGATAAAGTTTTATAGGAAAGCTTGAGCTATTTTCGCATAAAGCGTGAGCTAGTTATGCATTAATTATACATGAGGCATGATGCTATTATATGCATTCATTCTTTTTATATATAAGTTATGTTTTCATTTATTGCATAAGTTAAAGCATAAGCTATATGATTCAAGCTTGAGCTTTGCATGAATTTGTACATAAGTTATGCACGAGGTTATTATATACATGAAGCATGAGCTAGCTTATGCATTTTGTACATGAGATGAAATCAGATATAGAGATTGAAATTGAACATTGCTTGAGTACAGAGTTATTTCATGCATTATAAATGTTCTAATTTGAGTTTTATGATTACTTTAAAAATTAGAGATATGCAGCGTAGAGATCATCCGAAGATGAGGAGGGCAGTCGCAGAGGCACCCCCATCACAAAAGGAGCATGTTGACGAGTCCGTCAATATGCTGACGAGTTCATCCCATCCAGAGTCATTGCAGCCAGCCCGATCAGAGCCTACCCTAGGCAACCTAGAGCAGATGGCTCAGATGCTAGCAGTGGCACTTCATCAGCCGTGGGAGACAAACATATCTATTATGCACACCCGTAAGCTAGGCGAAAAGCCGTTTGATGGTACCGATGAGCCCAAGCAGGCACTATCCTAGCTAGAGACTAATGAGGAAATATACCGAGTTATGGGTTGCAGTGAGGATCAGATGGTGATGTTTTCAACATTTCTTCTAAAGGACCGAGCAAAAGATTGGTGGAAAGCCCACCAGAGAGTGTAGCCAACTAGAGTGTCATGGACGGATTTCAAGAAGGAATTCACCGGTAAATTCTTTCCCAAGAGTTACAAGGATGCGAAGATAGAGAGTTCTTCCACCTAGAGCAGAGGACTTCGACCATGACCGAGTATGAGAGGAGGTTCTCCAAGCTCGTTCATCTAATCCCTTTTATTTTAGAAAATGAAAAGCAAAAGATCAATAGGTTTATTATCGGATTACATCCGAGGATTAGAGCATATGTGACATCAGCGATACACACTCAGTATGGATAGTTAGTGGAGGCCGCCATTAAAGTCAAAAGAAATGTGGAAACTACTCCTCAGCCAAAGAAGTTTGAGCAAAAGCATAGCTGGATGGGTAGCCAGCAAGAGGGATCCAGTAAAGTAGCCAAAAGCAGTCAGATGTCAGCTTGGTCTGAGAGTCGACGATAGAGTCAGAGGCTACAGAGTTTGGTCCAATCATCAAGTGGGTCCAAGCGTAGATCGAGCTGGACAGACAGACTTGCCTACTGCAAGTGCGGTCGATCACATCCAGACGAGTGCCTTATTAGTCGCACGGGGTGTTTCAGATGTGGCTAGAAAGGCTATTTTATGAGAGATAGTACAGAGACAGACTAGCGGGGGTTGTGGACTAGACAGAGGAGGCCCTCAGGCCAGGAGAACCACAGCTTCAGAGCTGCCTTGTAGTAGACCGAGCAGAGGTATACCACCCAGGGGACAGTCTGGTTGACCCCGTAACCAGGCAGCCAGAGTTTACACTGTGACCCAGAAGTAGGCTGATGTTGCCCCAAAGGCGATTACAGGTATTCTTATTGTTTTTACTTTAGATGCACGTGTTTTGGTGGACCTAGGAGCCACTCATTCTTTTATCTTTTGGGACTTTATTGATAGAGTTGGAGTAGTTTTAAGGCCGACAGAGCGTATAATGAGAGTGTCACTTCCCACTGGTAATTCAGTTACAGTAGATCAGGTTTATATGGGAAGTGAGGTGATTATAATAGGTCAGAAATTTGAGGCTAATTAGCACTCGCCATTCATGACTTCGATATCATTCTAGGTATGGATTGGTTATCGAAGCATCGAGCTACTGTTGACTATTATAGAAAAGAAGTCAAACTTAGCTGATCGGGAATGCCATATGTGATTTTCCACAGAGAAAGGAAGATACTCTCTGCAAGTTTGATCAATATAATGAAAGCGAATAAGATGCTCTGAAGAGATTGCCAAGGATATTTGGCTTATATTGTGGGACCAGAGGATAGTAAGTTGCAGATAGCAAAAGTTCCCATCGTTAAAAAGTTCATGGATGTCTTCCCAGAGGACCTACCAAGGCTACCTCCGGACAGGGAGATAAAATTCAAAATTGAGCTAATTCCTGGTACTGAGCTTATCTCTATAGTTCCATATCGAATGGCACCAGCAGAAGTAAAGGAGTTAAAAGTTCAAATGGAGGAATTGGTGAGTAAGGGATTCGTTAAGTCAAAAACCTTATCGTGGGGAGCTTCAATGCTATTTGTAAAGAAGAAAGACGGAAGCCTTCAGTTATGCATTGATTATCGACAGCTTAATAAAGTTACTATTCGGAATCAGTATCCCCTTCCGATGATAGATGATTTGTTTGATCAACTACAAGGGGTTAAGGTATTCTCGAAAATTAACTTGAGGTCGGGATACCATCAGTTGAAGGTATGTAGGGAAGATGTTCCTAAGACGGCCTTCAGGACTGGATATGGGCATTATGAGTTCTTGGTAATGCCATTTGGTTTAACTAATGCTCCAGCAGCTTTTATAGACTTGATGAACAGAGTATTGAGGCCCTACCTAGATAAGTTCGTAATTGTCTTTATAGATGACATCCTAGTATATTCACGTAGCTAAGAAAAGCATGCTGAGCACCTGAAGATTGTATTATAGACGCTGAGGGAACATCAACTTTATGCAAAATTAAGTAAGTGTCAGTTCTGGCTAGATCGAGTAGCATTTCTAAGACATGTGGTATCGACGGAAGGGATATTAGTAGACCTTCAGAAAATAGAAGTCGTGGTCAATTGGAAGCCACTCACAAATGTGACCGAAGTGAGAAGCTTTCTGGGCTTAGCAGGTAACTATAGAAAGTTCGTGGAAGGGTTCTCGAAGATTACTACTTCGTTGACTAGATTGACAAGAAAAGAAGAAAAGTTTGTCTGGTCAGATGCTTGCCAGAGCAGCTTTGAGGAGTTGAAGAAGAGGTTAACCTCGGCCCCAATACTTACACTGCCATCGAGGAGTGATAGGTTTATGGTGTACTGTGATGCCTTCAGATAAGGTTTGGGTTGTATGTTGATGCAGCACGATAGAGTAATACCTTACGCTTCGAGACAGCTGAAGAAGCATGAGATTAATTACCCGACACACGACTTAGAATTAGCAGTTGTAGTGTTCGCCTTACAGATTTGGAGACATTACCTTTATGGAGTACCCTACAGGATCTTTACAGATCATAAAAGCCTGCAGTATTTGTTCATGTAGAAAGAGTTAAACATGAGACAGAGAAGATGGATGGAACTTATAAAAGATTATGATTGCACGATTAAGTATCACCCGAGAAAAGCTAATGTAGTAGTAGATGCACTAAGCAGAGAACCTACCAGCTCCCTAGCTCAGTTTAAAGTAGAATACTTACCCATGTTGATAGAGCTGAGATCAATAGGTGTCCGATTAGAGATGACAGATTCAGGTGCCCTGTTATCGACCTTTAATGTTCGTCCTGTGCTGGTAGACCAAGTTTGGGCCTTGCAACTTCAAGACCCTTACTTGATGAAGCTTAAAAGTGAGTTAAAAACTGGGCAGCAAGGTAGTTTCATGTTAAATAATGATGGGACACTAGTTCTAAGGCAACGATTATGTGTGCCAGATGTAGATGAATTGAAGAAACAGATTCTAGAGGAAGCTTACTCATCAACGTATGCTATGCATCCAGGGAGTACCAAGATGTATCAAACTCTAAGAGACCATTACTGATGAAGAGGCATGAAGAGGGAGATAGCGGAGTTCATATCAAAGTGTTTAACCTGCCAGCAGATCAAAGCGAAACACCAAAAACCCGTAAGTTTATTACATCCTCTATCTATCCCTAAATGGAAATGGGAGAAGATTACGATGGACTTCGTGGTTGGATTACCACGGACTCAGAGTGGACATGATGTCATTTGGGTGACAGTTGATAGATTGACAAAGTTCACTCATTTTGTAGCCATTAGAAACACTTATTCCCTGGAAAGATTAGCTCAGCTGTATGTAGACGAGATCATGAGATTGCATGGCACACCACTGTCCATTGTGTCAGACAGAGATCCTCGATTACTTCTAGATTCTGGCCAAAGCTACAAGAAGCCATGGGTACTAGATTACATTTCAGTATGACCTTTCATCCTCAGACTGATGGTCAATCAAAATGAACCATCCAGACTCTGGAAGACATGCTGAGAGCTTGTGTGATGGAATTTAAAGGAAGTTGGGATAATCACCTACCTCTAATAGAATTTGCCTACAACAACAGTTATCAGTTGAGTATTGGCATGGCGTCATATGAAACGTTGTATGGTAGAAAATGTAGAATCCCAGTTTATTGGGATGAAGTGGGTGAGAGAAAGATGAATGGCCCAGAGATTGTTCAAGCTATAATCGAGAAGATCAATGTGATCAAAGGGCAGTTAAAGATAGCAAGTGATAGACAGAAAAGCTATGCGGACAACCAAAGATGAGACTTAGAGTTTGAAATTAGTGATAAAGTATTTTTGCGAATCTCACCATGGAAAGGGATTGTGAGATTCAAAAAACGTGAAAAGTTGAGTCCACGGTATATAGGGCCGTACGAGATAGTGGGTGAAGTGGCCTATAGAATGAAGCTGCCACCAGAGTTAGCAAATATTCATGATGTGTTCCACATCTCTATGCTTCATAAGTATGTAGCTGATCCATCGCATATCTTAAAACAACAACCAGTGCAAGTGAAGGAGAGCTTAACCTACGAAAAGCAACCAGTAGAAATCTTATATCGTATAGATCAAGTATTGTGCCACAAAACAGTTCTGTTAATGAAGGTGTTGTGGCGAAATCATGGATCGGAAGAAGCTATATGGGAGCTAGAAGAGCAAATGTGCACCCAGTATCCGCACTTATTTGAAACAGGTATGACATATAAAATTTCGAGGACGAAATTTTTATAAGGTGGAGAGAAAATGTAAGCCCCGATTCTTAAAAAGTGGACTTATTAGTACTAGTTAGCAAGCCCAATAAATAAATGATAAATTTTGTAAATATTAATCTTACAAGTGAGATTGAAGTGCTACTGGCCATTTTGGAAAGTCTTTGACCATATAGTAAGAAAATTCAATAAAGGGCAAAATAGACTTTTTATAAATAGAAGTTATATACATTCATAGGTGGCAAAATAGTAATTGACCAATCAAGAGTTAGTTATATACATGTAAATGAGTATTAGTTATTTAATACTTAATCAAATTAAATTAAGTTATGATATAGATATCAAGAGGGGGAAAAAAGTCATTTATCACTTTAAAAGGCATAGATATATATTGACTTAGTGTTAGTAATCAACATTTAGCAAATTGAGAAGAAAAAATTGAGAAAGTAAGGGAGACAAGGGACGGCAAAGAGAGAAAATGAAGGAGAAGAAAAGCAATCCATTCCTAGGCTATTTTCAAGGCTCCAAATCAAGTTTTCAAAGCAAATCAAACTAGAATAGCATATCTTGAGCAAAGGTAAGATGAGATATCACCATTTTCTTCAAGTTTGAAGCTAGTTGGATTTGTATGTGTATGTTAATAGTTGGTTTGTTTGTGATGTGTAATTGGTGGGGATTTGATCTATATTAATTGTAGAACTTAAATATAGTAAAAAGAGGCGTAAACTATGATGAACCGTGCATTGGAAAATGATTAGAATTTATGTAAACAAAACCCTAACTTATGAATTGAGTTTGTTTAAAGTAAAATGGCTTGTAGATTAAGCGTTTGATAAAATGATTAAGAGAAAATGACTTGAGGAATTGAAAAGCTAAATGATGTGAGAGGGTATACATGTCACGGTCATATGAGGGGTGTAATACCATGATATTTTGATCCAAATAAGCCTAGATTCATGCATAACAAAAGTTAGAAAAGCATATAGAAGTGATGGAATTGTAAAAAGAGAAACATAGAGTGAAGTTGAGAATCTCGAGCTTGATGAAGGGGCTATAGTGACCTGTACCCTTCTAGCTTATTTAGGGTTGTTCTAGACCTCAAAGCATGTCTCGGGAGCATAGCAAACCATAGGAATTGGAAGGGAGCGATTCTGATAAAAATTGAGGAAGTTATGGTTAAAATAGTGTATGTATGAAGTCGTAATGTGAAATAAGAAAGTAAATACATTCTTCAATGCATGAAATGAATATAATTTATTATAATTAAGTAAAAGAACCTTAGATAAGAAAGAAATGAAGTCGTCGCATGCAGGATGCCATAAATGTGCATCAAAAAGTGTTTAAAAATAGGAGTTTTTCATAGGTTTCGACCCTCGATACTTAGAATTTTTGGAAACCGTTTTACGAGCGACTTAAATGTGAGTTAGGAAGATGATTTGAGTGAAAATGGAGCAAAGAAAATCGCTCAAAAGGGGCTTAAATTAGTCTCGGTTTTAGGGAGGTCAAAAACAGTAATTTTACATTTCGGGCTTCCAGTGACCATTTTAAAAATTCCGAAGAGTCTCTAAGTGATAATAAATAAGACCCGTGCAAAGGAATTGAAATTAGAGAGTCTCGATTGAGTTAAAGTTGAGTCGAAAAAGTTATAGTGTAAAGGGGTTTTCAATAGATTAATTTTAAGTTATGTAATTGAGCAAAGTATAATGACAAAATTAATATGTAGGTGACGAGCAGGCGAACGAGGCACGAGAGGCTCGTTGAGACGCTCGACTGGGGCTTACGCAGATTGAGTTAAATATACTTCACTTACATTATTTTGATTTTAATTTACATTGTAACTTATTATTGCTCAAAAGCTTTACAACCTAAAATATAAGTTCGAATTCGAGTAAAAATTCTTGTCTCAGATCAAGAAATGAGATTCAAAGGCAAAGGTTGTTTTCAAAAAGTTTGAAGTAAAGTTTGAGTTAAAAACATTCAAGGATAAGTGATTTTGTGCTTATTGCACTGAAGAGAAAAAGAGTTTCAAAGAACCATGTGTATACCGTAGTATAAGAGTATTTGGGACTACATTGCAACGTAGAAAATTTCGCTCGTAGTAGCCCAGATTGATAGCTACTTGCAATAGGCTGCGATGTTCGTACCTAGTTGCAAGGGCTATTAAGCAGTTTGCACTACAATATGCGATGTAGAAAATTTCGCATATAGTAGCAAAGAGTTATAGTTTATTAGTACTGGAATTGCAATGTAGAAAATTTCACGTTGTAGTTGCTCAGAGTTGAGATCGTTTCACACTATGATGCGATTTAACAAATTCCGCACGTAGTGGTCATGCTATCTTAGTAGCATCACGGCTTGTATCAGTAGAAAATCGCCACATGATAGAGAGCAATTGAGGTTACACATGGTGCTTCTAGTAAAGCAAAAGTCGTTTTGAAAATAAAGATTTCAATTAAGTTGATAATTAGCTACAAAATTGTATTTACATTGCCTTTATATGTTAAATTAACGAGTTTGCTTTCTTATGTAGCGTGTACATTCTATTAGGTGATTTTAGCAAGTGATTTCGTATCAAGCACTTCATCGCTGAAAAACTTTAGGTGGGATGTTGAAGATTACTTCGAATAAACAAAAATATGTTGCCTTGTGAAAAATGAAAATGAATTATGATATGTATCATATGATATAATTGTAAATTAATTGCATATATATATTGAGTTTTTATAACATTAAATGAAACCTTTATATCATCAATTTACGTATTATTGATCTGGATATGAACGATGACTAAATTGCATGATTGTGGTTATAAGAAGTTGGGAGGTGATTTGATATAGTTCGAAGTGTGTTTTCTTTATAAGTTGATTTTGGAAATGTTCAAAATACAACCGTTATACTGTCAAAATTTTTACAAAACTTGTTTTAAGGAAATACGAAAAATTTGCACCAATACTAACTATTTTAAAAGAAAACAAAATTTTTAAGTTAAACGCGTAAACCGGCAAAGTATTTTAGGGGTTCGCTTCTCAGATTTCTTCAATCCGATGAGTCGAGTTCAGCCCCGACGAGTTCCTCCAGATAAAAACCTAGAGAAGGTCTGGTTTGGGTCCTGTCATTAGAAGTCATGTCTGGTTCAAGTTGCCAAAGATTTAATTGTCCTATGAGCTTAATGAGTCCTTTTCACCAGAGACAAAGAGGATTGAACCATTATAAAAATGTCCAAAGAAATGATCCTTGATGAGCAGGCTCATATAAGTAAGCATAGAGTGCTTGTGAAGGGAAAACAATAACATGATGATGTAAAATGGATAAACACCATAAATACCAAATGACTTTTGGGGTAAATTTGGAAATTAGGAAAATATGGAATGGATCCATGAATGGTCTGGTAGGGTTAGTAAGATGGTGTTTATGGCCTTGAGCTTGGATCCTTGAGAGAAAAACCATTAAGTGAGATTTTACAAATTCTCGTATTTGTAGGATGGTATGGTTTTGATCAGGAGACAAGTTTTGAAGGAGTTCTAGAGAGTAGGTTAAAATAGTGGTGGCTGAAAGGTTATTTTCACTAGGTTAAGCCATCAAGATAAGTGGTATATCGGTTGTTGAAGGCAGTGATCAACTTAGCATGGGAAGGTCAGGATAGGATGTCTACTATTATATTGGTGTTTCTCTTAACATGTTTAATAGTGAAGTTGTACCTTGAGAACCAGTCTTTCATCCTCAATAGTATTGGATTAGGTGGAATTTTGTTCTTAAAATCCAATATTTTAGGGAAAGAAGAATTGTCCATCTGGACAATGAAATGAGTGGTTCTGAGATAAAAATCAAACTTTTGGATGTCATTCTTGACAGCTAAAATCTCCTTATAGATGGGATGATAATATTTCTGGGAATCTTTGAATTGTCCACTAACATGTCCATAATAAGCTGCTATATTGTCCTTTTCTTCAATGAGGATGGCTCCTCAGTACTCATCATTGGCATCAGTAGCATGTCCACAATAGGCTGCTATATTGTCCTTTTCTTCAATGAGAATGGCTCCCCAGTACTCATCACTAGCATCAGTCTGCAAAATCAGTGGGTCGTGTGATGGTATAGTAAGTGGGGGAGGATTCTAGCTTATCTTTTTTAATTCCTTTATAGCTGTTGTGTGAGTTGTACTCCAGAGAGGAGGATTCTTCTTGAGCAAGCCAAATAGTAATGATGTATACTAAGTAACATGTGGGATAAAGTAGCGAACATAATTGATGATGCCAAGAAATTGTTGTACCTACTTTTGAGATAAGTGAAAATCTAGAAAATACAATAATTGTTCTACAAGATGTGAACCAGGCTGGTAAGTGCCATATGAGATTTTCATGCCAAGAAAATCTATCTCGTGATGTCGTATTAGACTTTTCTTTTCAGATAACATGACACCATATTTGTTGGCTATTTCGTAGAATTGAGTGAGAAGGGTCAGGTGTTCTTTGGAGTTATCTGAAAAGAGCAAGATGTCATCAATGTAGATCAGGGTAGAGGACAAGATAGGATAAAATATCCTAATCATGGCATTTTGAAAGAGTGAAAGAACAGTTTTTAACCCAAAGGGCAAAACTTTCTACTGGTATTGTGCATCAGAAATGTAGAAGGCAGTTTTGTACATTTTTGCTGGATCAATTCCTATTTGTCAAAATGCACCCTTAAGATCAAATTTGGCAAAAACTCGGGCTATAGCAAGTTTGGTAAACAGTGTCTGTTCTTAGTATGGGAAACTTTTCATCTTGGAGAAAGGTGTTTAAAGGTTTATAATCGATGACAAGTTGTTTTTTTCCTCTAAGTTGCTCAGACATTTTTTCTATATAAAAGTTTGACATGCCAAGGAAAAGTGGTTGGTTCAATAAGACCCTGTTGTAGCAATTGTTGACATTCAAGCCTGATCATATCGAGGTTAGAAGGGGGTCATGCTAGAGTGTGTGGCTTTTATGGGGTTTACATCTTTATTAGTCTAAAAGGGAAGCTTAATAAAGAAGTCTAGGTTTTCCCATAAAGGGTTAGGATGATTAAACTGATCATGACTTTCTGCACAAAGACTGACGAGACCCTTCTCGAATCCCTCCTCTGGACCCGAGAAAGACCCTGTAGCACCACGAAAGAATTTCCATGAACCCTATACTCAACCCTGAGGAACCCCGTCAGGACACTCGAAAATCATTTAGCTAGATATTTTAACTTCTTTTATAAGGTGACAGTGATAAGAAAATTTTTCGTTTTTTAATAAAAATTTCAACAGCATGCTGTCTGTTTTCAAATCTATGTCATCCTGCAAGTTTCAAATACAGTTTATAAAAATACTTCTATGAAATTCATTTCCCAACTTTCAAAGCCTCCGACTCATTTCTCACAACACAACACAAACAAATAAATAAAATCTGAAAACTGAATTTCATAAAACTTTAATAAACTTTTTTTTTTTTACTAATACATCCATTATTTCTTCAAAATATTTACAACTATGTACATCAACATATACATGATCAAAATAACAAAATATATACATGTAGTAGGTGTCGTTATATACGTCCGTCTGCACGTCTGACTGAACCTCGTCGGTTAGACGACTAGTTCCTGCACCTGTGGGAGAATTTTTAAGAAAATTATTTAATGAAAAATATTAGTATAACTCAGTCAATCGTATAATTTATATAAATTAAAACTCATTTTTATATAAAATATTCTCCTAGAAACAGTTTTTAAAAACTAAAATGCTTTCTAAAATTCTTTTCTAAAACACCTTCTGAAATCTTTTCTTAAAATCTTTTCTAATGCTCGCCTAAATGGTAACCCAGGGAATATCTATTCCTAGCGTGGTAGCATATAAAATCTAGCTAACCACTAGAAGTGGGAATCTACCATGTGTAGTCGCCGAAAACTAGCCCACGCTACGATCTACTACACTACCCTATACATGTATACGAATCCCTCATGTCTCGTTCACACAAGAGTCAACTAGACTCAAATCTTACTGACTGACTTCCTCTCATCTACCGTATCACGCATAGGGTATTTGATTGGGTACTAAACTGGGGCTAGGGTAAACCATAGGCTATTAAAATTTCTTTTTTCTTAATACATTAAAATATTCTAAATCTAAAGACAATAAGACTAAAATCTTTAATTCTAGCACATTCTCTTATACATAAATAATAAACTAAAATCTTTATGCTAGAATTATAATATAAATTCAATTAATAAATTAATAACTATTTATAATAAATTCTATTAATTTTATAATAAATTTTAAGAAAATATAAATTTTAAAAACTCGTAGTTCCACTCACTACACATCCTCGAATAGAATTCAATCCTCCTCCATATGCCTTCAGAACTCTCCGCTTTTACCCTAAAACATTAAATATCCATTTAAGGTCACTTAACTCGTTCAAATAATATTCAAAATCAATAAAAATCTCATTTATCTCTATTAATACCCTTTAACGTCTAAACTTTCGGATCTCAATTTCTATTCAATCAGGGTTTTTGAAATCTGTTTTCTCTACATGAATCCTACTTGTTATTTCCTAGAAATACCTCAGTTTACTAAATTTCATTGTCGGAAGCTCGAAACGAAATTCGTTCGATTTCGCTTACTAGTAAAAATCATTTTTCGCTTCGAACGTCCGACAACTTCAACAATCAATCCTCTAGTGTTCTAACACTCAACCATAATTAAATAAACGGTTTCAAACATTAAACGAACGCATTTCGAAAGGTTTTGAAAAACGCCCTTCAACTCGTCCGTTTTGCTTAGAAATCGATCCTAAACTTTTCGTTTTCGAAATCTAACTTCATATGATTATTTTCTAACCTCTGAAACATCCATCCAATACCTTAAAATCAAAAACGAAATCGGATCTCACAAAAACCCATTTTTGGCCGTGACTTCCTCTCTCTCTCTCTCTCCTATTTTTCTTCCATAAAATCACTCACAAATCACACCAAAATCATCCTCACACCTCCCTCTCATCATCCCTAAACTCTAATTCGAAAACTAAACAAAAGATGAGATGGGTTTTATATAAAACATCAATCTTTAAACTTAAATAACTCACCAAATAGGCGATCTCTTCACTCCAAATTCATTGGGGTAACTAGAGGAGATGACAAAGAGAAACTTTCATGAAGGAACCATGACGAAATTTGGATCGGATCCTTCTCTTCCTCCCTCTCTCTCTCTCGGCGTCACTCTCTCAGCTTCTCACCTGACTCTTTCTTCTTTCTTTCTTTTTAACGTTTAAAATGTCTCAAATGAGACAAAAACCAACATATATATATACTACTACCTAATTACTAAAAAGTTCTTCAAGAAAATTTTATTTAATTATCTCAAATTTTTAATAATCTCACTAGTGCCCAAATATGAATAATCACAAATTCTATGGGTCTACTTGGCACATTCTAGTCCACTTATTTCTTTAACCAGTCAATAGATGACATGTGGTACATCCATAGCCACTACTTTTCAAAGTCATTTATCTCTTTTCTTATTGGTTGAATTAAAATATTTTTTACTTTATTTCGTGAGCTCATCTCATTTGATTAATACATAAATCACTCCTAATTACTTTGTAATCATACCGGGGTCAACCAAACGATATTCGACTTGCGATACGAAAATTTAATAAACCTTAAATAACACTACTGAAGGCATATGATTCGACCGTAACTCAATTCGAAGATTTCTAATACCATAAAATAATAAATCCGGATGAGGGCTTATAAAGACTCAAAAGTTTATCCTTTATGACTTGAAATTCAGAAGAAACGGTGGTTAAAGGATAAATTTTGTTTAAAGGGACAAATGGTTTAAAATCCCTTTTGTATTTAAGTTCATGTGGAAGAATTCTGAGGTTTTTGGATTGTGTGTAAATGTCCTACCTAAGTAGGTTGTCCTTATTGGTAAGATGAGTACCAACGACATGTGTCCAAATGACACAGGAAGGGAACAGTTTAATGACAATCTTTCGTCTAATGATAAGATTGGTGGTAAAGACTTGACCATCAGCTGCCAAAAAGTGTCGATCATGATGAACTCATAGGTCACGTGGTAAGATTTTTAGGTTCATCATGGTATCGTGGGATCCAATATCAATGAATGTTATGACATTGATGGGTTTGTCATATTTGAATGGCAGAATTTGAATTTGTAAGTAAGGATCAATAGGCTGAGTAGACATAGCTGTAGCTAGAATGATAGGTTGTATTTTATATACTTTTGAGGTGTCACTATCTTCATCATCACTAGATGAGGAATCTTTTATGATGAATGCTGTATCACTATCAGCATTTGAGGGAATACATTCTCCTATGATTTGCTTCAACTGTCGAACTATTTTTACTGATTTGGTTTTCTGATTAGGACATTTTTATGCCAAATGACCCTTTTGTCCACAAATAAAACATTTCTTGGACTTTTTCTAGGAACTTATTACCTTCTTTTTGTAATACCGAAATTTCTTGTTCTTTTAGTGCCAGAACGAATGTTGAAAATGTTTTTTCTTTTTGGTTTGCAAGTGCACTGTTCAATTGTTTTGCACTTGATTTGGAGATTAGGATGCTTGCACTGCTTATCATATCTTTTTCCTTCTTTAAGTATTCTGGGGAAAAACTTCTGTGTTGCACAGAGTTTATCCAGACATTGAAGAGACAACATATGGATTTCACCAAGGGTGATATCCCTGAGATTCCTATTGGTGGATTCAATCCGTCGATGCAGCTTATCTTGTAATTCTGTAAGCAAAAAGTTGATGTAAACCTGTCTAAGGCTTTCATCATTTAATTCGCCAAGAGCATGGTATCTAGCTGTCATGCGGTTATAATGGAACTCTAGGTCTTTCTTCTTGAGAGAGCAGTATCGCATCTCAAAGAATTCCTATATAGTTTGTTTGTAGAACTTATCAGTAGGAAGCATCTCAAAGAAGAACTTTGTAGAACTCACCAAGGAATTCTCTGAAAATTGCTCTCATTGCTGTACCAACCAAAATGGATCTAACAAAATAGAGTTTACGGTATTCTCCAAGATTTTGATACTAGTCTCTGAGAGTGCTAGTGAATCTGGAAACAAATTTTTTGAGGATACCTTCAAGATTTTGCTCTGATTTGGTGACTTGTAAGTCAAGTATGGAAGAAGTACCGTGAAGTCAAATGGAGGTCTGGATACCATCAGGACTTCAGTTAGATCATTGAAATCATCTTTAGCCAGGTCATAAGGTTTAGAGTCTAATAAGGTTTAAGAAGATGTTGAATATGTCTCTGATGTTTCTGATGATTCTATAGACTTGGTAGTAGACGAAGGGATATGTGTGGACACATATAAAATAGAAGGTTTTTAGGTGGTAAGTTTTTCTACATATGATGCAGAGGTAGAAAGATCTTTGGGAGATTTTCGTTTTAATGGATGACTAGACTGAATAGGATGTGTCTTAAAATGTTCTCCAGAAGACTTGAAGTATCTGTTATGTCTATCAGCTACAACAGATAGGGACAAAGGAGGTAAAGTCTCTGGGAAAATAATTAAGGAGGAGTATGGATAAGCTTTGGAAACATATGATATGGAAGGAGATCTGTATAGATCTCTATTCATTTGTTCCAGTTGATCCTTCAATTGTCTGATTTTATACTCCTTTTCAGCAAATTTTGAACTATTATATACATGTTGGATATAATAGTGTAGATCAGCATCAAGCTTGGCAATTGTGGACTGTAAATCAATGTACATGTCTTTAAAAATAGAGTCCATAGACAAAAGTCTTTGATCAAAATGAGAGACATGATCAGAAACTTAGTAAACTTCTAATCAATTTGCTAGAGAACTCTGTTTTGAGATCTGGATTATGAGTATGCCAGTTAAGGACCTGTTCAATTTGAGTTGATTGATTTCTTCCATCTTGGAGAACTTCTGTTGGTTGGATGTAAGCTCGAGAAAACAAATGTTCTACATGATCCACTCTTGGCTCCAAAGGTGGAAATCAGCATCAAATGATGAAGCCATGAAACAAGGTACTGGTGGTAGAGATGAAGGAATGATAGGTTCAGAATTGTTCGTTGATAACAAACCTTCTTCCTTTAAGACTTGAATAGCTCTATCACAGATGGATGATGGCTCTGTTTTGAGAGGATGAAGTCCTATCCATGGACTGTGTAACACCCTCCACCTGATTTCCATTAAAATAAAACCTGAGTCGAAGGATGTTACCTGAATCGATTTACTCATTTATTAAAAATCCATTTAAAACGTTTATTCTTTTCATTCAAATTTCGTTTATGGAGAAAAAAAATTATTAAAACGTTCATTTTAATTTACCGAAAATTCGGTAAAGTTTCCTCTATTTTTCTGAAAGCCCCAAAATTTACAAAACTTATAAGGAAAACGATAACACTTCTAAATTTATATGTACTTTCTTAACTTTCAATTCGGACCCTCTATTCGGCTCCACAATCACTTTACCACACAAATATCTATAACCACAACATTTAATAAATATCATATTAACAAATTTATTTATAAAATTATTTTACAAATCTTATTTACATTATTTACAAAATTTCATGTAACCAATAAACTACTTCAAAGATGGAGAGATGTGACTCGCAGGAAGTGCGGTGACTGTCTTCTCATCAATCTCTATCTACGGCGCCCAAACCTTAACCTGCGTGTAAAAAATCCAACGCGCTAAGTATTATGACTTAGTAGGTGTACACAGTTTTAGATTCATCATTTGTTCGAAATACCTTATCATAAAACAAAGTTTCAAATTTCTCAAACTTTTTTTATCAAAATTCACAATTAAATCAATGTACTAATAAGTGTACATAAAAATTTCATAAAACTTTCTCTTTTCAATTTAATACACACTATTGTTATCCAATAATAACATTTCTAAAAATTTCAAGTCATAATTTAATATTTCGAATATCAAATGAATCAACATTAATTCCATAACATCAATTTTTAAAATTCTTAAACTTTTATTAGAATTGACAAACAAAATTAATCTACTGATAATTGCATATATAAACCATATAAAACTTGTTATTAAACATATCAATCCAACTTTTATAAAAATTTTAAAACAATTCTAACGAAGATACTTTAGTAATAACCTCATATATCAATTACATCAATAATCATTTAATAATACGATTTTATTTAAAAAAATTTCAAACATAATAACGCGATTTTGTTTAATAATACTTTTTAGCGCCCTTCGTAAACTCTGACACAATACCATGGATGAAAATTCGGGTCTCCTGGCATCGACCACTCAATGGCTACGTACCAGAATCAACGACATCTCCGGCATTGACCACTCAGTGGCTACCCCGTCGAGTCACATATCATAATCAGTTTCGACTTCAGGACCGAATACTTGGTGCCTCTCATAATCCATCCGTCGAACACTATGTATCGGCGTAACGATACAGTACTGCTAATATTACCCTATTAACTAGCTAACTACCAGTCTCTACCTACCAATGTCCAGGTTTACTCAGGCTCTTTAATATTTTATTGATTACCAAAAATTTCATATTTTAACAATTTTTATCTTTAAGTATAAGTTTCGTTTAGAAAACAATAAACACGATTTCAATCACAACTTTTCCCATCTAGTCAAATTACCAATATAAACTTTACAAATTTCTAGTTTTCAGTCAATTAACTTGTCAAATCTTGTCCAACATGTTCGTACCTTTCTTCCGATATACGCTCGGTCAGGGCACTGCACACATCTGTTTCTTTCCATTTCAGTCTGTTTCTTTTCTGTTTTTTGTTTGTTCCTTTTCTGTTTCTGTTCTAAATTTATTAAAATCATATTTAGATACTCGTTATTACAATTTATCGAAATAATTTCACGTATTTCAAACTCAAACAAAATTTTAAATTGGATAAATGTTTAGTCACTAATTTGTAATAATTTTTCGAAATCTTTTAAAATATCAATTTTTGGTCATTTCAAATTACCATTTTACCATTAGTTTTGGCATCAAAATTTAACAATACCACCACTTTCCATTTCATGCACATTTTCAGTCAAGGGTTAAAATTGTTGAAACTTTTCCTTTTAAATCACTAATTCATTTCATAATTCACTCAAATATTATTTCATCAACACAAAGTTAAGTACAAAATAACAAAAATACCCTTAAGCTCCAAAACTCACATATATTTATCCAATGAAGGGGATTTTGAAAACTTTCTTTTTAACTTAATAATTTATCATATAAATCATTTAAAGCCCTTCATTTTTAAACTTTTGTTTCCAATTTATTTTTTATTCAAAAATCATCCAAAATATATCCAAATAATATAAGATCGATTCTCAATTATAATTTCTATATCATTTTATTCAAATCCATAAGATTTCAAAAAAAATTGTAAATACTAAACTTTACTAATAAAATTGAAGTTTTAAAGGAAGTGTACACCTACCTATTTTGGGCGATATTTCTAACTTCCCCAAACATTTAACTCACGCGTATAACTTCTCTTGCTCCTCTTTGCTGCTTACTTGAGCTCGATCCATACCTAGGTTCAAAAATACAAAATTCATTCATTTCTTTAGTCTTTTTTCGGTCAACTTACTCAAATACATCCTAAATATTACTAAAACACATAAAGAGGATAGAATACTCGATTATACCCTTTCTCAACCTTAATCCCAATTTTTACACCCAAACTTTTCAAGTTCAATTTTTCTTGCATTCTTTTACTTTCAACCACTTCAAATTTATTCCAAAACCTCATCTACTCATTCAAACACTAGAAATGCTCTTCAATACATATAAAAACACAACTTGTCCACATACTAATATAATTATTCATCTATTTATCCATTTGTATTTTTATTCTAAATACCATTTCAAATCAGCATAATTCATCACCAAAACAATCTAATTCATCCAAATTTAAATTCAACACATAAAAATCCTTACACTAACCAAATTCATCTACAAACTTTCTAACCATTCATTTTTCAATTTCTTTCACACAAACCAACTAAAATTCACTTAAATTTTTATACGCATTCATCAAACATCAAAAAGCTATAAAATCACCAATACTATCACCCTTGGCCGAACACTAACATTCTCCCTCATCCATCATTTTTCATTTTCTACAATATCACTCACACTCAAAATATCCCAAAACTCATGCAATACCCAAAAATCAATTCAGAAACAAAATCCATCCAAATACACAAATTTTTTCAAGTCACACACATACTAATATATGATCAAATAAATTCATCCTTATCTTTTCAACTCAAAATCATATCTAAACATCTCAAATAAACCTCAAATATTCAACTAAAACCTTAAATTCACAAATCAATTAAATTTTCATCAACTTTAATATATCAAACCCTAATTCACCTTACTAATTTTCATGACCCAAAGCTCCTTGATGTTTCCTTCCTCTTCTAAGCTCAATTAGATGATGATCTAACTCTATTCATACCATAAAATCCATCAAAACTCATTTAAATCCATTCTAAAAAAAAATACCCATAAAAACTCACATCAATAAACATCAAAACTTACTTACTTACCTTCAAAACTTCCACCACTTGATTTAAGCTTCAAAATATTTTAGAACCTCCTCTTCTTCTTTCTCTTCTTCTCCTTTCTCCTTCCTCTTTCGGTCTTCCCTCTCGGCCTCACTATTTTCTTTTTCTTTTTCTTTTCTCGGCTTTTTCTTCATTTTCACGACTCTCTCTCTCTCTTTTTTCTTGCTTCTGATCAGTTTCAGCTCTCTCCACCGACTCTCACTCTCCTTCTAATCTCATTTCATGGCTCACTTCATATATTATTCTCCAAAAGACAATTTTACCCTTAAAATTTCCTAAAAATCACAAAAGTACCATCCACAAAAATCATATCAAGTGTCATTATGCTTATCTATACCGCCACATGTCACATTTTTATTGGTTAAGCCCTTCAAGCTTGTCTCTTCCTTTTTCTTTTTGATTTTTAACTTTTCCAGGACGTCCAGATTTAGCTTTTACGAAAGATTTTCGAAATCTTTCCAAAATTTACTAGGGCCTATATTCGGACTTTCTACATACTCCTGGTAACTTTCGTAACTCTTAAAAGTTATTTCATGCCCCCTTTTTGGCGCTTCGCTTTTCACTAAAAACCCTTTGGCGATTTTTGGATTGATTTCATTTCAATCTAAATCTCTTCTGGAAGTGTCGTTTGAGTTTTTAAAATATATTTTGAGCATTTTAATACTCATTTCACACTTTTAGAGATTTTCAAAATTTTTCGAAAACCCGTCCGAATTTCGGATTAGATCCAAAAACTGCTCCATTTTACCTCATATTGATTCGTTTTTGATCCGCTTTAGTTTCCGTTAATTTCAATATAATTTTTAGGACTCTTAATATATAAAACCCATTTTTCAAAAATCACTATTAACACAGACGCTTGCTGTCCTAAAATACTATTCACTCGAAAATATTATTCATTAAAAATTTTACTTTTAGTGGTTTTCGGGATCTGATTCTCAAACATCACTATTTACTCATCACTATTTCGTTCGAAATACTATTAATCTAGATATAGAGTAAAATTTGAGGCGTTACAGACTGTCAGGATCGTTTGGTTTATAATGATGTCTCTCTGATCGGTATGGTGAGTCAGAGATTCTAAGAAAATCACGGTAGTCACACTCTTTGTCACACATATTTGGATCGATGTCCCAAATAAAGTGACCATTAATTTAGTTGGCATAAACAGGTGATCTATCAGGAGAGAAACTATGAATGGGTATGGTTTTTTCAGTGGGAACAGGAAGAATCATTAGAGATTGGAACACAGGTGGTGTGTTTGATGGTTGTGATAATTGTTTAAGGGGTTGATAAATGGTTTTGACAGTGCCATCAGATTGACTAATGTTGATAGCTTCGGAGGCTATCACTGGTTGATCATCCTGGAAAAGCTTTTCATAGCTGGTAATCCATTACAATGGCATGATCTAGATGATATGATCCCTAGAAAGTTGTTTAGGAATCTGAAAGATATTAGGAACTTCTCATTCTCTCTCTGCTATGATCATCATTGTATCTCTAGAGTGTCCAGAAATTAGAATATCAAAAGCATGATCTTATAGCTTGTAAGCGATCTGGTGGTGTAGTATGGCCATAAAAGAGGAGGACACCATAAGTGCTCCTGTAATTTGCAACTGGACCTTCAAACAGGTAGAAAGGTATTTGTCTCTTAGTGAAATGTTGAAGTTAGGTCAAAAGGTAAATGACAGACTCTCAACATGAAGGGAGGAGAGATAGGTACCAATAACAGCGTGTTCGTACTTGGTATAAATAGTGTTAAGAAGAGCAAGCCTGGCAATAACAGGCAAGCCTTTTCTTCCATGGAGAGTAAGAACAAGTCTGATCGCTTCAAAATGAATGTGTGTGCAACATTCTGAAATCCACTGATCAATCAATTGTTGAAGAATTTCGATGTCAATATATTGTTCAAATATGGATGAAGGAACCAAACAATTGTTCAAGGCAGAGGCCTGAACATATTCTTTTACAGGTGGAAACCTATGGGAAATCAGGACTTACATCTTTTTTGTGAGAGATTTTTCTTTTTTGAAGATGTTATAGGGGTTTAAGAGAGGAATGTTAGTTTCAGAGATTTGAAAGTCTTCAAGAAGATAGGTAAACTCTACAAAGTTTTGTATTTTTGAAGAATGGGTTCTTTTTACAAAAGGTGAAAGAGTCATAGAAGAAGAAAGATGTTGAGGAGTGATTATAGAATCAAAAGAAGACAAGGAAATAGTATTATCATAGGAAATAGTGTTACTGGAGGAAGCCATATCTTTTGGTATCCCTTTTCCAGTATTCGTTTTCTCATCAAAATCAAACAGCCTAACTCTGACACTGGACTCTAATACGGAGGTTGCTTTTAGCCATAAGGTATGTGGCTCTGATACCATGATGGGTACCGGGAGCCCCACACCGTCTCCAAAGACTCCTCATCTAGAAATAAATTTGGTTGAAGAGCCAATTCAATATTTTGGTATAGTTTTTGTGATTAGCAGTTAGAAAAATTTTATTTTCAAATAAAGTAAACATTCTCTGAAGTGCATCACATGATTTCTATTTTGTTGTTAGCTGCAATTGAGGATGGGGGATCATGATGAAAATCCCAAATCAATAATGTTAAATTGATAATAATATAGGTGTAAATGAGGTGTTCCAAAAATATACGATACAACAAAATTATATTTTAAAAAAAAAAATGACAATTTTGACGTATTACGAGCTGGAGAGCTTTTAAATTTTTTTTTTAAGGTGTGCTTATTAAAAGTGTGCTCTTGCAATTTTTCGTGGTAATATGTGCTTGAGACCTAGATAGACCACACCACGACAACACCCACCCACCCCTCCAAGACAAAACAAAATAATAATAATAATAATAATAAAATTAACCATCAAATAATTGTAACCAAACCCCAAGCCGATAATAATTGAACCTCTAATCTGTAAATCCCTAATGTATCTAACGAAATCCAAAATGATTTTATCAAGTGCTCCACAACCAAGCTAAAAGACCCACAATTGAACAAAATGAATCAAACTTGGTCAACACAAAAGTGAAGGGTACATCAAACACTTATGATAAATTTATTTGATTGAGAGTAGGGTTATATTTCAAACCCAATCAATAATTAAAAGAAAAATTAAATTGATCAATTAAATCTACTAATAAAAATCTTAAAATTGATTAAAAACGACAATCAATTTAAGTTGGCGATATTTACAACCTCTTAAAAATTGTATATGTACCCTTTTTGTATATTCACCCATACAATTTTTATGAAATATTGTATCTTATAAGAACACTCCACTCAATACCATATATACCCTTTCTTTTAATTGTTAAAAAGATTATTATAAATTATAAACTAAAAAATAAAAGTGGAAAAATATGCAGGAAAAAGCAGCTTCTCCTTAAACGTCTTTCTATCTTTTCGTTTTTTCTTAACACGGATTTCATTATTATTATTTTTAATTTAATTTAGTTTTTCATTTGAGAGAGTTAAATTTAGTTTGTAATACTTTTCAAAAGTAAAATAGTTATAATATATTATGATTGTTTTGTCGATTAATAATGAATTTAAGGGTAGTATTAGGATTTTAAAAAAATTTTAAATAAGTAAATTTTGTATGTACATTCAATTTTAATGGGGTGCAAATACAAGTGACAAAAATATCTAATCCGATACAAACCTGGGGAAACCCAATCAATTCAAGATAGGTTTGGAGCACAAAGTAGCAACCCATTTAAGGCATGAATCAGGTGGTTTAAGGCATTTCTCAAAAATTTTAGATCGGGTTTAGGGCAGATCGACCCGAACTCAATCCGTCTTGTTGTCATTCTTAGTGACTATATAGTAGTAATTTTTTTATTATATAATAAAACTTTCTCATGAGTCTGGCAAGTTTTTTGATATTTGTAATGAAACATATGCAATATAGTGAGTCTTTTGAACTTATATTTAAAAAATTTATGAATTTTATATTAATAATTATATAGATATGATGTTATATTATAGTTAAATTGAACTATTTGATGTTAAAATGTGTATTTTTTTTATTTGTATATTTGTTTTTTGATATAATTATATCATCAATTAAAAATTAAATCAAGTCAATAAGTTGGATTTGGAGCAAAGCCCTCCAATCGAGTTCAGGTTTGGGGTAAAAATTAGCAACTTATTTGATTTACGAGTCTGGTTTAGGACACTCCTAAAAAATTTTGGATCAGGATTTAGGGTAGACAGACCCGGGCCCAATTCGATCTGTTATCATCCCAAAGTGTTTCGAAGTTACTTCACAAAATAATGAAAATAATAAAACAAAACAAAATTTGAAATTTGAAATTTGAAATTGAGTATCCAATAACCTCTTGGGCCTGGTTGGGCCCAAATCAATATGAAACTCCTAATGACACGTCAGCAAGACCAGAGACTGACACGTAGACAAGTTACTGCATCATCTCCGCCACGTGTCTCCAACCGCATACCGTCCGCCAAAAACAGGAAGTTGTTTTGCGAAAACACTTCGACCGCTTCTTCTTGTTCGTGTTTTTTGTGCAAAAACAATGGAGAATTCAAAGAGAGTAGTGTTTTTAGGTGTTCAAAGGAAAAAGAAGAACAAATCCAACCAGAGAAACAAGAAGAGGAGTGTGTTCAAGAATGTTGTAAACTATCTAAAATTCGATTCATACATGTTTGCTCCTCTTATCAACAACTCTCCATCAAAACACAACTCTGCTTCTGCCACTGCTGGTACCTATCAAACTCTACTTCATCTTTTAGTTGTTTTTTTTTCTTTTAATTTTTTTTCCTTTCTTATTTTTAGAAATGGGTTTGCTTTGCTGGGTGCATTTTGTTTTTGGTTTCTAGGAGTGTGCATTTTGTTTTTGGTTTCTAGGAGTGGAAGTAAAGGAAGCCCCCATCAAAGGGAACAACAAAATATTGCTAAAGAGGCTCGTGGATTATCTGGAATCATCAGATTCTTACATGTATGCGTCCTTGTGTGCTCCTCAACCAATCACTCCTCAATCTATAGGTATTTTAATGTTAAGTCGTGGATGGATTCCATGCCATGTTGTTTGGTTTTTTGTGATGAATTGTGCTTATTTAGGAGTCATGTTTTTAATTATTAAGAGGACTTTGGAGAGTGCAGTCTATTGTTGACCTTTTGGCAGGTAATATGTCATTTTAGGTACAAATACAATTAATTGGCGATGGGATACATTGAACATGTTTGTTTATATATATATATATATATATATAATAAATAGTATAGTTAAATTCATTACTGTTATTTCCACACAAAAAAAAAAAAAAAAAAAATCCATCAAAGTTAGGAAATCTAGTTTTGAGATCGCATCGACTCCCTCTTTATTTGGATTTTTTATTTTTGTTCCATATTGTTCATGACAAGGCATGTTAATGCATCAAATTTATGTGTTTAGTACTATAGTTTGAGCAATTATTGAACAACTAAAGTTTTTGAGTCAAATGATCACTGATTAAGGATAGAACAAATCCTGTGGAATGAGAGATCATGTTGGTGGCAAGAGGATGGCATCTTGAATGTGAGTTGTTTGTGATGACTAAAATCTCTTGTCGTTATTGAGAAAAATGAGTGGCAAACGCAGAATGTCTGAAGGCTAGAGATATATTGGTGGACAGTTTATTGCAAACGAATAGGAGTAGGTTAACTTAGTCAAAAGGATGTATTCTATCAGTGGTTTAGCAGACGTTTAGTGATGTGGGAGGATATGATTTAGAAGGATGGAAGTGGTGGCTAGGTGTTAATATATCTCTCTCTGCAACAGTGTAGATGTTTGTCAAATACAATTTAAAAAGAGAGAGAAGTAAAAACAAAGAAAACGAAAACTACTTTGGATTCTTGTAACTTATTTGAGTGGCAAGGTTGTGGGTTATGCATTTGTAGGAAATCCTGTGTGCTCAGTGAACATATTGAAAGGAGAAACTTTATTACAAGGAAATCACTTTTTAACAGAATAAAGACAACTCTAATTCAGGAAAATTTTTGTGTTATATAAGTATATTTAAAGAGAAATTTATAGTGAATTAGATGTGAATAGATGGAAATCAACAACTGTACATGATTTCCTCAACACTATTGGAATAGAAAATGGTCAATAACTGTACCAAGATTATGTTAATTTTTTTACAAATATAACAATTTCACAATGAAAAGAACAAATGAAATCCAAATATACTAACTTAAGTTGGTTCTACTCTTATTTGTGATTGCCTGAAACCTATCTGTCATGCTACTAGAACATGATATTCTGCCTACTTAGGGAAGGCATGAATTAAAGACAACCTAGGATATTAAGAAAGTAATGATCTCACATGTGTTTATGTCATATCGTAGGTAATGTTTCTTTCTTGTTATTTCTTGAATTGGTACTTGATATCCTTGATAGTTATAATGAATAGTCAATACCTGCAAGCAGTTATCCCTTTTATTGTATCATGCATTTTATTTTCTCTAATTTCAGGAACAATTTGGTATGTCAAAAGAGTCACCATGGAAATCTCAACACGAACATTGACAATGGAGGACAATCATCCATCTGTTCAGTCGACAAACATGATAGCAGAGGACCAGGTCATGGAAGGCAATCTTCCTAAGACAGGCATCACAACTCCACACACCTTATTTAACTGGGAAGTGTTGAAGAACATGGGTTACGGAAATTGTTGTTCTTCATCCGTATCAGGTCAGCATTTCACCTCTTGAAAAGGCTTTGTTCTGCATTTCTGATTTTGTTTTCACATTTGCTTCGTACTAAAGATCATTTGCAAACAATATGCTATTAACAGGCTCCTCTTGCTTTAATCCATCGGAAATGAACTTTCAAAGTAAAAATCAAACCCCTAATGTATCAGGCGGTAGGTAATAGAATAGTACATATTCCATGTATGGATGCAAGTGTTCTGTTGTTAAATGGGCTGACTTGGTAGAGAAGTCATTATAGTTTTTAATATTTAGTCCAGACTCTATTGTTTCTGCTAATGAAAAACAGAGGAAAATTATGATTTTAGTTTTTCTTAGTAAAGTTGGAGATGACTTTGTGACAAGATGTGTGTAATTCATGAAGTCGTCGATGCTCTATTATTACTCCAAGCTGTCATAGCTATTTTGGCTATAGTTCTTAATTCCAAATTAACTGCACATTTGGGCAAGACCAACCCATAACTCGAGGCTCGTTTTCCTATCAACCATCCTTTTTTTTATCGTTTAAATTTTCTCTAAAATAGATATATCTAAATTCATTTTTTGATCCTTAGATGTTTTTTGTGGTATAGGAAATGGATTGCTCGACTAACGGATAAGAAAGCTCCTGGTTGATTGATTGAATACTCAATCCTCGGTACCAAAACTTGGGTGAATAGATATATGTATACATTAGTGTTGACTAAAAAACTTATTTAAATTGTTAGAACTGGTTGTGTTTTACTTGTTATAGAAATATTCGATAACGATGTTGTAGTACTTCTGTTCGTGTCTTGTTTAGGAAAGACTTCCAAATTATGAACTTATAATGATTGTTTTTCTTCTGTACTGTTGCGGCTTTAAAATCCTTTGGCAGTGACTTAGTGTCTATGAGGGTATTTTGTTTTAACTAAGATTCGAACCTCTAATTTTTTAGCTTTTAGATGTGTACAACGTATGAGATTCAGGGGCTTCCATGCAAGTCGGCTTGGGCGGGTTTTTAAAAACTTATTTTGTATAATTTATAAAAGTTTCATTTTTAACAAGTTGACCTTAATAGAAATAATAGAATGATAATACTTGTAATCTTTTGATTAACGTCCAAATTCATTAAACTTTTCGTTTGTTTTGTAATATTTAATAATTTATTTCGTAAATGAAAGGGATTAATTTAGAATTTCAATAAAATTTAATTGCGATACGAAACTTCACCTAAAAATTTAGCTCACCCCAACATTTGGACCTGGCTCCACCCCTGATCAGATTTATATGTCTTTACATACTATTCGTGTTAATATTTGAACCATGGCAGTGAAAGCCCTGTTTACCATCATACCTTAATACACTGAAAGTGTCTATGTCTTTATCATGAGCATTACTCGTTATTAATAAAAGCTTTTCTTATAGTCTCACTTAATAAGAAAATAAGAAAAAGAGGTCCGGATTAAGGCGAGAGAGAGATGTTGTGGATTGGAAAATTTCTATAGGCTTATTTGTGATTTCAATATGCAATTAGATTGATGAAAAATGCCAAAACAAAACTGTATGTCACTTGTCTAGACTAAAGCAACAAATTATTAGATTGAACAGGCCCTGATATAATCTCTAGTATTGGGAGATAGATTATGGCCAAGTGAACTTGAAATCGGGGTCAGGATGTCTTGCAATGATTGATTGTAGATACATTTCATGTAAGCAGAAACTTTGCATTTCATGAGGGACGTTAATGGTAGTTGGGATTTTGTTTCTTTCAGCCTGTGGTGTCTAATCAAGGTCCAACTGCCTTTCAAGTACTGCATGGTCATTTCATTATTTAAAGAGGGGTAAAATTGGGTAAATATTTTAGATGTGTTAAATGTTACTGTACCTTGTTGCTGTCAACTGATCATTTCAGCTCTCTGTAACCCATCTTATCCTCGATTCTAACCTAACCCAACGCAACCGCCACTTAATGTTAAATGATAGGGTCCCAGCCCTACCCCCTTGAGTCCGAATTTGCTTCAAAATTTTAAAATATTTAAAAGAAGTAAGTTAAAATTTTATTTTGAAATAACCTCATTTCCCCCTTTATAGTTTAATATAATTCATTAACTATCTTTATATAGTTTTAGAGAATCTCATTTTACCTTCAATTGTTATTGTGGTTACTAATATGATCGAAATGATCAAAGTACTCATGTGATTTTATCGTTTTATATTAAAGGTCAAATTTAATTTTTAACATCAACTTTAATAACAAAGAGTTTGTTTTGGATATTTTTAGATACTATAAAAGTTATATTTGATCTATTTCATAAATCGACAATATAGATATTGGTTTTTATATTTTCTCAATGGGTTTTTTTTTTTTTTCACAAAGAGCTCTTTGTAGTTTGTCGAGAAATGTTTTTATTTTCTTTTCCAGAAAAATGAAAGAGCTTTTAAAAGGCATAGTTTTCCTACTAAATGGGAAGCAAACTAAATGTAGGTTTGACTATAAACCTAGAAATTAGCTCAATGTCCGAAATAAAGAAATTTTTATTTTCGGTGCAATTATGTGTGATCATCATGTACTATGCTAATTAATTTTAGAATATAACATTCCCACAGCTATTGTCTATTTCGTGAAAATTTTTATTTAGTCAAAACACAGATAATTCTTATCCGTTTTGAGCTTCATGGATAAATTGGTGTATTGTATAAATACTCTTAGAAATAGTTGCATTTCATGTTTTATAATGGAGTCGTATAGTGTTCTCAAAAAAAAAAAAAAAATGGAGTCGTATAGTTAATAGCTAGGTAGTTTAGACAAATTTTTCTTCTTAATTACAATATTTTTTTTTAACTTTTTATCAATAGTGAATTATAATTTAATGATTTAAAAGTATTTTTGTAACCATATGCAACTATTGGAATTTATTCATCAAAAGTTGTAGTGCGCATGGATAGCATTAGCTACAAACACACTTCTCTCTTAAGAGGTGAGTTCGATACTCCTTGGCAATATTTTCTTATTGCTTTCTCTCTCCTATGTGAGGGTAATCCCTCCACTCTTGTATGAGCTGTTCCTTTATCTATGTGTGGGTCGCTCACTCCAGTATAAGAGTTACTATTCGAACTGTATCATCAGTGTTTGATATCCTTTGATCCTAATTATTCCCTAAGTCAATCCTAATAATGTTATGTAATAAATATATATATATATATCCGAATTTATACTTTAATGACCAGTTTCACAGAGGTAAGTGAATTAAATAATTTTGTTAAACATTAGTAAAGCTAGCATGAGAAACATGTGCATGCAAGCACATGCTTTATTATGATTCACTACAAGAAAACACGGTATTAACGCCGGACTATCCATACCGGGCACTAAAGGCCCGGTATGGATAATCAATATAAAAAAGAAAAAAATTTTATTGGCAATTAAGCATACCGGGCGATTAGGGCCCGGTATGCTTAATCGATTATCCATACCGGGCGTCATTCCGCCCGGTATAGATATTCTATTTTTATAATAAAAAATCTGAAAAATTTATCCACGCCGGTCGGATCCGGGGCCCGGTGTAGATATTCGGATTATCTACACCGGGCGGGTCGCTGCCCGGATTGAAAAATATTTATAAAAAAAATATAAACTATCCTTACCGGGCGCCCGACCCGCCCGGGAAGGATAATCAAATTATCCACGCCGGTTGGATCGGTCACCCGATATGGATAAAAATCTTTTTAATTTTTTATATAAAAATTAATTATCCATACCGGGCGGTACACGAGCCCGGTATGGATAATCTGGGGGCTTTTTAGCCCACTACGACCCATTTTCCGCCTTCCACTTTCTCTCTCTATCTCTTTCTCACATCTTCTCTCTCTAGAAACCCTAGCCGCCGCTGCCGACCCTGCTGCCTCCTCGCCGCCGCTCCACCGGTCGTCCGACTTCTTCGTCGTGCTCCTCCGTCGCCGTCCTGCCGGTAAGTTGCCTTTTCTTCTTCTCCTTCTTTGCTCGATCTTCTTCTTGCCCGTTTCTTCTTCTTCCGTCTCGGTGATCACATCTTCTTCTTGTTCTTCTTCGTGTTCATCTTCAGTTGCTCATGAAGTGGTGGCCGAACTTTCTCGGCAACCTCTCTTTTGGTGGGTCCAAACGACCCACCTCATGTAACAACTCCAAAACGGTGTTTTTTGGGCGGAGACTCACTCAAAACCCCAACTTTGGACTACCCACTTCGGCTTTCTTGAGGCTGAGTAGAGATAGAAATGGTAGAAGACGATGTGGGGTCGGGCCTATAAGGGTGGCGGCGGAGAAGGTGGTGGGGATTGACCTGGGAACGACCAACTCGGCGGTGGCGGCCATGGAGGGTGGGAAGCCGACGATTGTGACGAATGCGGAGGGGCAGATTGCGAAGAGGCAGGTGGTGGCTTTCGGCTCAGGTATATCAGTTTACAGTTTTTGATTTTTTTGATTGTTTGATGTTTTTATGTGGTGGCTTTGTTTGAGTTTTGAGTTTTGTGTTTACAGTTTTGATTTTTTCGATTGGTTGATGTTGTTGTGTGGTGGGTTTGTTCAAGTTTTGAGTGGTGGGTTTGTTTAAAGTTTGGATTTTTTTGATTGTTTGGTGTTTTTATGCGGTGGGTTTGTTTCAGTTTTGAGTCTTGTGTGGTGGGTTTGTTTAAAGTTTGGATATTTTTTTGATTGTTTGGTTCGTGAAGTTTGATGTTTTTATGAGTTTTTGACCTTTAGGGTGGTCTGGTTTGTGGTGGAATTGTGAAGTTTGATGTTTTTGTTTGAGGAGTTTGTTTGCATTTTGGGTTTATGTCGTGGGTTTGTTTAAATTTTGGATATTTGGGATTGTTTGGTGTATAGTAGAATGTGAAGTTTGATGTTTTATGTGGGTAGGAATGTTTGTTTCCTATCAAAAAAAAAATGGTTGTAGGTTTGTTAGATTGTGGATTTTTTATTGTTTGGTTGCTGTTAAAATTGTGAAGTTTTATATTTTATGCCGTGAGTTTTATATTTATGTACGGATTTAGTGTTTGTGTGTAATATAAATATTATGTGTTTAATTTAATTTTATCATTTTGAAAATAATTAAAATATTTTTTTTTTTGGTTAATAATTTCCATACCGGGCAGAAGCCCGGTATGGATAATATGGGTAATTATTATCCATACCGGGCAGCCCGGTATGGATAATGTTAGGTCGACCCGACTCACGTCGCCCAATTTCAGTTATCCATACCGAGTCGTGCCCGGTATGGATATTAATTATCCATACCGGTTACCCGACCGGTATGGATATTCAATTATCCATACCGGGGGCAAGCACGCCGGGCGCCTGCCCGGTATGGATACTCATCCATACCGGGTGCCCGATATGGTTGGGCTGTTTTCTTGTAGTGATTGAAGAGGTGAGTGTAGTGTCGGGAAATAACTGCTAATCATATGTAGTGAATTTGATTCTATGAAATAGAAAGCAATCTCAATCGTGAATTAATGGTGGCTTTTTCATTTTTCACATTCGAAAAGTTAAAGTGATGAGCTGCCGTCTGCGATGACTAATTTGGTTGGCAGTCGGTCAATCAACCTGTGACTCCTCTTGCATTTACTTGTATCAGAAAAAAGGTTTTCCTTGAGTTGTTTTTTTTTTTTTTTTCACATTAAAATTCCTTGAGTTTAATTTCTATTAAATGTATATTCTCATGAGTAAAATTAATAGATTAATGAATTTGATCACTTACGGAAGGAATCCTACATATAAATGTGAAGAGTCTAGATTTATGGAATGTAATTAAACTATTTTGTCCAAGTTCAAAACTAGGTGACAAAATGAGAATGGCCAGTACTATATTTTTCACGTCGTGGGTGGAATCATGTTCGCCTTCCCAATTTTCAAATTAATTGTAATTTTCAAATTAATTATAATATTTCAAAACTTGGTAAGTTTGAAATTCTTTTAATAACTTCATGTTATATACCATTTTTTGGATAATTTCTGCTGATTTTTACGTGTTTGGTGTACCCAAAATTTAATTTACTTGGAATAATAGTTTCTACATCCCGCAAATTATATTCCATCACAAATAGAAACTTATCTCCCTATAAACACGTCACTTCAAACATTACAAATAACATATAATTCCAAACTAACGTAATTTTATAGGATAATTCCAAACATTCTGTTGTAGTTAATAAAAATATCCTTTTTGCTATATTAGTTTCATTTTTATCTAAAATTTGTTTAAAGTTAATAAATTAATAAAAAAAATTGTATAAAAGATAAATAGATAATTTTAATCCTGATTTTTTTTATTTAAAAAATAAAATAATTATAAAATAATATTTAAGATAAAAATCCCATAATTAAACTTAATTGATTTTTTTATTTTTCATATTTAATATTATTTATTTTAATTTTTATATTTTAATTAATATTATTTTAATTAAATTTTTGTGGTATTTTTTATTTTATCTTTAGAGTCAAATGATCAAATAAGTCAACCTAACAGAATATCTGACTATCAAAAAATGTTATTGTCCTTTCATGCACTTTAGAAAATATTTTAAATATTTTGATCAATATTAGAGAAGATTACAGATAAAAATAAAATTATAAATGTAAAATAGATAGTTTTAAAAACTAGGATAGCTATTTTGAGATTTTTCCTAATTTTACAAATATTCAACTTCATAAGTCCATTTTCAAAAAAGTCAAATCAGTCAAAAATGCCCCAACGACATTAAGTGTGTATATATATTAAAAATCTCCACACAACTGACACTTGGTGACGCACCACCTAAAGCAGTAAAATGGCGTAGGGGCTCACACATAGTTTCAAATTTAAAACCCAGCATATCAACAGGTGTAAATAAAATATAAGTGGCCCCCGCTGTCGATTAGTGCTCCAAGCCCAAAAGTTAAAAGACAAATTTAATGCCTTCCGCTGCTCACGCGTGGCTAGAGTAACCGGATGGTTTTTCCTGTAAAACAATATACAATACCTTTGGTTGTCTAAACCCGCTCCTATTGTTGTTATGAGGTCGAGTACATTTGATTATAGCGTCCTTAGAAGATATCAATTTAGAATCTCTAATACTAATAAGTGGATTGACGCATTGGCCAATCCCATCCAATAGAATTTGAGTAACAGTATCTACAAAAATAGATAATTTCATCCTAATCCACCTATGAATAATCAAATTAAGTATAAATCTTTTCGGTTGAATGACAGTTTTCCCACTTAAGTGGGATTTTTCCTTTCTCGCCTATAAGGTAGTAGAGTACAATTAATATTGAGTTTCAAACCATATTTTAAAGCCCTTATCAAGAAGTCCCTAATAGTTATAAATATATTTGTAATAAATTAAAAAAAAAAATCTCTAATGATATTACAAATTTTTTTTAACAATTTATTAGACTTAGAAGCTTAAAAATCACATGAATGGTCTTCTAAATAGTTAAGAGTGGTGATATTCTAAAATATGCATCCGATTTACTTCAATTATTCTGTCTGTTTTAGATCAATGAATGGTATATTAATAGTCTCGATCCTAATAATGTTCCATAGGTAATTTTTTATTTCATAACATTTAGTTGACCATGAAAGTCTTAAATGCATACGACATATAATGTAACATCCATTCAGTCTAATCACAAGACTTTATAATCAATCACATTATTCTTATACTATACCTTATAATTTACATTTTTTTTTTTTTTTTGCCATAGATGATATGGAACGGATTTCTCTCTCCTGTTAATCTTTATGCTGAGCACAGAATGTTAAAGACAATATAAAATACTTAAAATTAATAAAAATGAAAAAAAAAAAAATCTTTATCATTTATGATATGTTTCATCAAATAATTTATACTCTACACAAAAATCAATGTAGAAGAGAATTCTAATTAGTAAGGTATACATCACAACTCACGAGAGAGCTTTTCAACCCAACCTACATCACACAAAATGTTAATCAAGTTACACATCCCCCATCAAAGCCATGTATCACAAGAAGTGGATAAATGTCTTCTAGTGATATATATTCGAAAAATACAGGATACCTAGTACATACCCTGCCCCACGTATAATATATAACCGATACACAGCTTCACATCATGACACTTGGATCACAAAACTTGGCTCAAACCAGCCGTGCATGATCGTGACATCTGTTTTGTAACCATCGGTTAATAAAAGATGAAGTGGCCCACTATAAACCATTATCCTTTTTAAGCTTTCTCAATTTGCATATTAAAAGGATGTGGCCTGATTCAATTTCACGATCTTATCTATATGAGTGTGACAAATAAATTACGGAAGCAATATCTTTTTATAATAGTATTATTTTTTTTCCCCCTTCAAAATTAGTGGAGGCATATATAAAAGAATTATGTTGATCATACTTAACTCTTAAAGCCCATATCTATACGGATAATGAACATAAAAGAAAACTTTATATATGCATAAATTTGTACATTTGAGTATTTTTTATCTTGTGAAAATGGAAGGAAATGATAATCATTTACATTTCTTTTTGTCATAATTGTCACTAAATTAAGGATGTTTATAACACCTAAAAATTAAAACTTCTCATTTTATTCTTAATAAATATCCCGAATAAACGATTACATATCACAAACACATGACCATATATCGTTAATACATGATCTCGAATAAAGGCACGTGTCCCTAACAAGTATCACATGTCCCAAGTACATGATCTCAATTCAAACAAACACAAAAATTTTAGCATTTTGCCTTTTTCAAACATGAAATCCAACTACAACTTCTCAACCAGAGTTTACTTGAACATTTTTATATCCAATTTCATCACCTATGCTCATCTAATACAAGTCCATCTCATTTTTTTTTATCTCCAAATGCCTAGAAAATTAAATCTTTAATTTTAAAAAACTCAAAATGCAATCAATTAATGATATAGAACTCGTCGTCCGTGCAACTCGCCATCATAGTTGTTGTAAAATCGCCATCGTTATCCCTTTTCTCTCTTGTTGAAGTCCTCGTTGCTCTCTCCCTTCCTTTGGTTTCTTCTTTTGTGTTGATTGAGAAATTTTCTGCTTCACTTCATATATAGAAGCATTTTGTCCCAAGCATATAATAAGTGCCATAAAAACTCAAACTACTATATATAGTGCGGTGATAGTGACAAAATTCACTCAACAAATAGTACTAGTAAAAAAAAAAAAAACAAAGAAGTTTTCATGTTAAAAAAAAATAAATAGATAAACTCTTTATCTTCATCTCGAATACGACTGACAATTGGCTATAAAAAAATTAGGTGATAGTTTAAGGGTACCCTGTACAACACAAAATTGCAAAGTGGAATGTGAGAGAGAGAAAGTAGCTAAGACCATGTTTTTGTACGAAGAAGAGTTATGGCTGCTGTAGTCCAGATATAGACAAAAATAATGCAAGAGATAGAAAAAGGAAAGGCAATTTAAGTCAGAAGTTGAGCTGTAGCATTATAAGCCTGAAGAGAGAGAGAGAGAGAGAGAGAGAGATTGAAAGAGAAGAGAAATAGAGTCCACATGTTCTCTTGCAAAGACAGAGAACTCTTTCTGATCTTCACATGAAAACAGCCTCATATCAATGCTTGCACGTGTGTGGCATTTATTTACACTTTTTCATCAAGAATATGACCTCTCTCTCTCTCTCTCTCTCTAGACTCTAGAAAGGGATTAATCACCTCAATCTTTATCGGAGCTAGGCTGGTTTGTTGGCTTCTTTCAGTACCACCCACGTTAGAAAAAGACCTCAACTGTCCACAAACATACAGACATGCACGATTACAATTTTGCTACCTGACACTGATAAGAGCAGATTTATTTCAAGTCAAAGAAATGCCCTCATTGGCTCTACATATTTTAAATTGTACTCAAATAATGGGCTATCTTTGTGAGATGATCATGAACGGATTACAGTGTTGAGAGATTACTTCAAAAATGGCCGTTGTTTGTATGTATTCACACACCTAAACTTATATTTGTAGTTTGATGATTGAACCTATTCGATATTAATCTTGATCACGTCCTATATATATATAGAAAAAAGCATGATTTATATGCACAAAACTTAGATGTATTATGACATTGATAATAAAGTCTGAAAAATTTTGAAGTCGGTGATCTCTAAAATTGAATATTGAATCCTGTGAAGTTGAGGGTAACATCTATAATAGAAATTGTAAATAATTACATTTTCAAGATGCCGAAGATCCAAATCCCAAAATTACATCAGGTACACAGAAAGCATGCATGCATGCTGATCATTTTGCTGTATATGATGTGTGCAAAATATGTCGGCAAGTGAAAGGTTTTGAGAAAAACATTGTGACATAGTTGAATTCTAAAGAGACAAAGCTGTTCGATTAGTTATTGTCCTACGATGATTGGGATGTATTTGAATTAGAAGTTGGAACCGTCCTATAGCTACATGTGTGGGCATGTACTTGGATTTTACTTCAAACAAAGGCAACCCCCACGATTACTTTTTCAAGGCTGAGAGACTATATATTGTTTAAATGATTTGATCGTGAGAGTACATAAAGTTTGATTTTACTTCTCTTCCATTAGAATCTCTGCACAGTTTTCAACAGCTTTGCTTTTAATGATAAGGCATTGATGGATTGAATGATTGATTTTATTTCTCTTTGATTATTTTTTTATAAAATTTTATATATGATGTAAAACAGTAACTAGAAAACTAAAAATAAAATAATAACATACAGAATGTATGTAAAAAAAAAATCCTAAATCGAAGAAAAAAATATTATCAGAGAAAGAAAAATTCACTAGATCAAAAATTAGTACAAAGATGAGAGTTTAGGACTGCTACAAAGTATTTTCAACTCGCCTTAATATAATACATCGTATATATTTTAGGCCCAAGATAATCAGTAAATGAGCCGAAAACAAAACAAGTCCATAAATATCGTAGCCCCTCAAAAATTTTCATATTTATCGTTTCATCATAATTATCGTATCGCAAACTCTTCAAATCGAATTACATAGAATCCAAGTCATCGAACTCTAACATATATACGTGTTCTTCAAACATGTGTTTAAGAGAACTCAATTTTTACGTAAAGCTAGAATTGCTCTTTTTTTTTTTTTTAATTATCTATCCATAAATGTCAACATATAGAGATAATATTATGAATTAAATGAAAATCAATGACTAAGTTAAAGGTATCCCATCGCTAATTTAGACTTTAAAATAACCACAACAAGAGGAACTTATAAGTTTCAAATAAAAAGAACAAATGTTACTTATATATATATATATATATTAATGAAAAGGTTATATCAACATCTACAAATTATTAGATGTGAATAACCAATCTAGACAACTGATTGATATATGTACATAATCTCAAATTTTATTTTGCGTTCTGGATAATCGGTAATTTAACCTACACTATATAAAAACCAATGCCAACATCCACACCTTGTAGAGACATTTAACATATGTATTATAGTATAGATGAACCATATCTATATTACAAACCACAACACCACCCCCCATGTGGCCATTTAAAGGTTGCAATAAGCTTGTGAAGTTTGCCTATAAATACATACACTTGAGCCCTTAGATTGATAATCACCCGCCACCCACCATCTCTCTGATATTCTTCTCTCTCTAAGAACAATGAGATCAAGGTGGTCATCCAACTTACGAAGGGGCAGATCAAGAAGAAAAGTGAGGCTCTCTCGAGTCAAGAACGCCAGGAACTCAAAGAGTGCCATGAATTCGACACAAAGGCAGCTGAAGCAGCTCCTGAGGAGCATTCCTGGTTGCCAAGAAATGGACATAGGTATGGAAACCTTGTTTCAAAGGATTGCCGATTATATAGTTTTACTTCAAGCTAAAGTGCTTCTGCTTCAGAATTTATTATCTCTCTGTGGCGTCTAGCCGGCTAATCAAATAACAAATAAATTACCTCTCACAACTCCACTGTTGAAGAACGTTTCTTGGTTTGGCTTCGTTTTGTAATTTGATTGAACATTCGCTAAATGATCCTTGTAGTTAATAGTATATAATCAAAGTGACTGAAGGTGAGGGAGGATATATATACTTTTATGTATATATGTACGTATTATGTATGTATGTTTTGTATGTTCAAGTGAATAATATTAACTATGTAATTATTTGCAAAAATGTTACATGAATTTGTCCTATCTATTTCTTAAGTGAAAAAAGAAAAAAAGAAAAAAAAAAAAAAACGTGGAACACTGGGCAAAGATAATAACTTGAGAAATTTGATTGCTCCCTCTACAACTTTTTGTAACAGGAACGGATAAGCATGTGAAAAAATATACTCAAATTGAAGGTCGGACACAGACACACACACACACACATATATATATATATATGATAATTTTCATTTTAATGCACACTGAAATTATTTAAATTAATATATTATATATGGATTATTGATTAAATGTAAATGATAATTGACTAAATCAAAGTAAATTAAAATAAATAATTTAATTTATCAATACATAATAATATATATGTATACAAATACAAATGACAGCTAAAAAATGTGGATAGATATATAAGAACCATTAGAGGTGGAATTTAATAACAGTCATTAATAATTACTAACCAAATTTATACCAAAAAAAATAATAATAATTACTAACCAAATCATTGATAAACATTGCTTGAATAGTCTTTCAAGTTTCATAGCAAAGTAACCATTTGATCATATGTGGTGTGGAGAAATCACTAGAACCCATCAAAGTGGCCCTACACATGCAACCACAACTTACAAATTCATATGCAAAACATATTATAACTTCAGATGCATTTTTGTAAAACCAGTTTTAATAATAAATACAAATTTAATCCCGTGAGAATAATTGAATCCAGACCCCTTTTGATAAAATTGATCATTTAGATATCACAAACCCCTCAATTCAACTCGAATCTTAAGCAACAAACATGGGACCAATTATGTATTTTTGTATCCTACTGCACGGTCAATAACATGCAAGCGTGCATCCATAATATTGACTAGGAGTATGAAAGACATTATATTATTGAGAGTATTGAATTATTTGATACTGGATGCTGGTTGTTGTAACCTATTTTGTTCACAAATCATGTCCATAATAGAAAACGCTTGATCTCTTGCATGCGTGCTAGTGACAAAAAATACCAAATTTGTATCATCAAGTTATATATGTTTGTATAATTGTTATCTACGTTATTAATTCAAGTCGTCTATATTTACTGTTAATCTATCAACTTTGTTTAACCATTATTGAAAGTGAGTCAAATTTAAATTCTGACTAAGTATGCAGTTACTATTCTGTCATTAATGCACCGTAATTAGATTAAATTTCCAATATAAAGCGGAATATATCTTCAAAAAAACTGGCAGGGACATTAAGTTATTGAAATCAATTCACTTAGGAGTCCATGCCAAGAGCCAAAGTTCAACAACCGAATTATATAAAATTTTGTTTGGTAGGCCAACTTGAACACATGATTTGCAAAAATGTTTGGTGCAACTATCGAAGATTTGCCTCTCCAATTATTCAGCAGTTGCATCCAAGCATGGAGTGATGAGAATGACAAGCCTAAAGTGTTTTTTGGTTTTTTCTTTTCAAAGTCAATGACACTTTTAGTATCATATACATATATGTATACATGACATGCATGGCTTGGCTCAATCAATTCTCATGCGCATGCCGTACACGCATTTCAATCTCAACGAACTGGTTAAGTCCAAATGATGACGAGTGTGTCAAAAAAAAAAAAAAATAGTCCAAATGGCGATGTGTCATTGGGCCTCTTAAGTGATTGACAGATCCATTTTTTAATCTATGATCAACCAGAACTGATATATTAAGACATGACAACCACACATCATTTTCTGCGAATAATAATTGGTATTTTGCAATAAAATTGTGAATACGTCTTAAATATATACGTTAAAAATTTGTACTGATTTTTTTTTTTAAAAAAATGCATTTAATAACTTCATAACTAATATTTTTAGAGAAAAAATATAAATAGTTTTTTATTTATAATGTGTGTTATTAGAGTACACATTAATAAAAATTAATGGACAATCGTTGTCAATAATATGGATTGAAAATTCAAATTAATGGACAAGCTAGCCAATGTTAGAGAAGGAATCTGCCTATCAATTTCAATTAACAAATCAGACAATCATATCCAAACAATACATATAAATTTGCTTCGTCTGTATTGCCTCTGGTATGCATTCCTAGATATTGCTTGCCAGACAATATCTAAATATTATAAATATATACATGTGTGTGCGTGTGAAATGTACGTTTGATTAGATTCTTCGGTTTTTTTTTTTTTTCTGAGAAACGTTTCTAGATATTTTTTTTAAATGTTTTCCACAAACACTTATCAAGGGCATTCTCATCAACATAAAGGGAAAAGGAAAATTACCTCATATCGCTCTCACTTCTAGTGCTGGTCATAATAGACATCAACTTGGGCATGATTAAAGCTTCTAATTAAATTAATTCCAACCTCAACTATATATAAAATTCATGGGAGAAAGAGCAAAATATTGAGTGAATTCATTAAATTATTAGAGATTCTATCGTTTCATGTACGAGATAAAATGAAAGATAAAATATTTGCGAGAATATATATACGATGTACATAACAATATGTCTAGGTCTGATTCTAGGTTTCATATGAGGTAATCTTGTTTTTATTTCTTGGATCCTATTGATTAATAATAATGTTTCTTTCAGATCCTGGCGTGAAGTTTTTGCATAAAAATGTAATACATGTAAAAATAATGAAATATATGATCGAAATTGAAAGACATGCAAATAAGATGAACCATAAATTAAACCTTTTAAGTTGATAAAACACACAAACCCAATTGATAGATAAATCCTACTTATTGTTAGAGAGTCCTACATATAAAGTAAGATGGAAGAAATTAAACTGAGAATATAAAACCCATGAAAAGTGTAAAATGTATGCTATATTAATATGTTGGCAAAATGAGACAAATACCCATTTTAAGGATCCGTTTTTTATTGGGTTAGAAATCTTGATTAAGATGAAACAAAATAGATTCATGGGAAAAAATTGTGCTTTGATGAATGGAAATTGAATCAAATATTTAATTTGCAAAATATAATTATTAGATTAAGTGTCATGAATGCAGTTATTAAATTTGAAAAATTGTAACTACAAAATTAAATTACAGATTTAATTTTTCAAATAGTAATTATAAATATTAACTGTAGAATAAATTACAATTTTAATTATCATGAATTGCAAAATTAAATATTCAAATTGTGACAATTGGTGTTAATTGTAAGTTTGAATTTTCAGGCATAACCATTATTGGTTTAATGACTCATTTAAAATATATTTGTAACTGCCTACATAGAAACTATAAATTGGCATCATTTCCAGTTGTTCAGAGATAATTAAGAATCCATTTTTCTTTTTGATTTATTTTTTTTCAAACACTATTCCTAGTTGTAAGTATCCGGAGTGGTAAAGATTCAGATATTTAGTTCGCCAAATGATATCTGGTTGGTGTTATTATATCTTGAGAGACAAACACTGAACAACTTAAAGAATGAATAGCTAGCGAATTTGTTTTAAGGACATCGTAGTTATTACAGGCCTTAACACAAACATTTTTTATTCTATTTTATCTTATTGTATTTTTCCTGATATAAATTCTTTATAATCCGGAGAGTCTTTATAATTTTAATTTTATATTGGTATCTATTCTTATTATTATCAATTTTTTTAGCAATCGGAAGACAAATTCCTTTTGCTCATTTGTTTTGAAGAACATATATTGCATCAAATGAGAATGATTAATTCAATTTTTAATTGTTTTTTAAAATTTCTAAATCTCTAATTCTTCACTCTTTATGTGTTTGATTTGAAAACAATTTAAAAATATATATATATATATATTGTTTGGAATATATTTTTTTGAAAACAATTTCTTTATGAAATTGTTTTACTGAATAAGAGAGGAATGTGTGTTGCAATTTTGTTTTGTAACAAATTTGATTGGTTTTGGTAAGTTTAAAAGAAAATCAATTTCTTTAACTAGTTTGTTGAAATGGTTTCGATAAGGCAATGTGATTGAGTTTTAATTTGTTCTATTAAACAAATTGTGTTTGTTTTATTAAAAACAATGGATACAACAATGTGGTTGTTGATTGATAATGCTGTATCTGTTATTTAAACTGGTATTAACAAACTTAATCATTTTATTGATTTGTTTGTAACTTGTTTTTTTAATCAATAAGGTTTTTTTTTTTCTATGCATAAAAATAAATTTGGTTTTCAAATTCAATAGAAGCAAGAATCTCTTTTAATTATGTCACAATAATTTTGGTTTTTCAAAGCTTGCATATTGAATTTTATGTGAGTATTGGAAATTCTTTGTGATTACTTGAGAAATTTGATGTGAATATTGAAAATTCAACTCAAATCAATTGGGTTTGAATTTTCAGAATATTGAAATACAATCCTAATTAGTTAGATTTGAATTTAAGACAAGAATTTTGAGTTTATTAGTTGGTTTCAAAATTATTTCAAAGAAATTGAGTATGAATTTTGGAAAAAAAAGAAAGAAAAAAAAAACTTATTCGTTTTTTTAGATTTGTTTCAAACACTGAAATATTTGTTTTCGGATTTGTTACACACATCGAAAATAATCTTTTGGATTATTATTTAGGTTTTTTGGTTTGTGTCAAACACTAAAATTCTGTTTCATGTTTGATACAAGGACTGAAATATTGAATTTGGGATTTTAGATTTATTTGAAATACTAAAATCAAATTGCAATTTGTTGCCTAATAACTTATTAAGTAATTGTGATAATTGACTTTTAAAATGTTTGTTATTGTTGGAAATTTGAAACATTAAAGTCCAATTTTATGAACCACTTTGATTGAAGTTTGATCTCGGTTTTGAAAGATCAAGGTGACCATGTTCTTCTTTACGAGGGCATCGAATTGATGTGATTATAAATCCAAAATGGTTATTGAGTGAATGAGAAATTGATACTTGAAGATCACTCATTAGAATTTAAATTCATCTTAATTTAAATAAATTGTCATTAAGTATATTATTTGATTGAAATAATGATAGAATGATTGCAATTAATTTCATTTATATTATTTCATTTACGGTTTTTGAATTAAACAAATAATTGCAATTTATTTCATGAAATAATGAATTGGATTAATAATAATTTATTTGTTTCATTTGAGTTATGAATGAAATAAATAATTTTATTTAAATTTTGAATGACAATTGTAACTAAATAGTACAATTAATTTTATTGCAATTATGTTAGTTTAATAAATTAATTATTTCATTAAAGTTTGAATGAAATAAACATTTTTTAAGTTCTACAAGTTTTGAATTGCAATTGTAACTGAAATTTACAATTGATTGCATTTGAATGAAATAATTGTAAGGTTGAGTGATAATTGTGGTTGTAACTAAAAAATTTATTGATGAAATAAATATGAATAAATTACAAGTTTGAATAGCAATTGTGGCGTATAACTGCAATATTAATTTTTGAATTTTGTAACTATAGTCGTGTTTAATTCTGAATTGAATTTGCAATATTAATTTTTGGATTAATACTCGCAAAACCAATAGAATTAATAACGGATTAAAAGACCATTATTTTTTGATTTTATGAGTGTATCTGTGACAATAACTTTATCTGTTGCACAATTAATTAATCTAATGATACCAGTTTTGGTTTTTGTGAATCATTTGAAAAAAATCGGAGAAATTCAGTGGTTTGAATTTCAAGAGATGGCAACAAAAGATGTTGTTTGACTACCCTAAACCATGCAAGGTTTTTAATGGAAGATTGTGGGACCCCTTCGTCTCTCTTCAGGACCCACTCAAAGGTATGTCCTAGTTAAGATAGGTTTTTTTTTCGCCTCCCTCACCTCTCGAACCTGGCCCTTAACCCTTAAATTCAAATTCTTAGAGAGGTAAGTATCAATTGAGCTAGTAAATCAGTTGGTACACATCTTGATTCTCATTTGACTACATGGCCTTGGTTATGGGTTTGAGAGGTATGGGAGACGTATGAAAACCCTAAAGGCTAAGGGACAGTACCTAGACTGAAGGATGGGTAAGTCCATGCACCCAAGAAGGTCTCGGCCCAATCATGGGGAGAGGATAGGTCGTTGTAAAGATGCTTCTAAAGAAAAAATAAATGGCGAGATAAACATTAAAGTCATTAGTGTCATTAATGTATGAAACCATCCTGATTCCTTTTTTAGGAATTATATTATGAATGGCCTGGATGATGTTTTGTACAATGTGTACATATCTAAAAAGACAGCTAAAGAGCTATAGAAATCCTCAAAACAAATATATATATATATAATTAGATCCACAATGAAATTTGAATTTGTTGTTGGAAATAAGTATGATGGTGTAGAAGTGTATGTCTACGAAATGTTCTACCTAGGAACGACTTGATATTTAAGTGTGTCCATTGTGACCGATCTCTCATTCCTAGGAACTTACTTAGTGTATTATTCATGGATTACGAGCACTATTCCAGTATATGATTATTATGTGAAAGCTTTCAAACTTAAATTTGATGGAAAAAATAATATCCATCAAAGCTTATGTGGATAAATGTGGAATCTGAAGAGGTCGAATGGTTACATAATTTTCTAAAGGTTATTCCAATGTGGTCAAAGCTAATTCCTATACTTTGCATCCCTTGTGATAGCTAATTTGCAATAAAAATGACTTAGAGCAATATGTATAATGGTAAGTCTAGACATATGCGTCGTAAATATAATATCATAAGACAACTAATCTTAACTGAGATTATCACTGTTGATTATGTAAAGTTAAAGGGTAATATCATCGATCCGCTAACCAAAAGGTTAAATAGGGAGTTAGCTGGAAAATCATGATCAAGGGGAATGAGACTAAAACTCATAAAATAATAAGTCATTACAAAAGAAACTCAATCTATGTGACTGAAGATCACAAGATCTAAATTCAATGAGACAACCTAATTGTAAAGACTTTGTTGTATCATTATAAAGGATATCTTCCTATCCATAAAAGATTATCATTTTATCAATTCCTATGATAAAATAGCAATGCCCATAGGAGTTAGGATAAGTTATGCTTTTAATAATCCTTATGAGTCAGGAATCCAAACAGAGTAATATGAGTTACTCTAAATTAAGATATCACCTATAAGAGAGAAGTGGAGCCGTTTCTAAAGAGAATTACGGGGGCTCAATTCTTTAGAAACTCTTACAGAACCAGGGAGATGTTTATAGCCAAAACGAACGTAACAGTGAGAACCGAATTATGTCAAGAAAGATTTCTGTGTGAGATATATAATCGTTTATATAAACATCAAAATAGTTAGAGTACATCATGTATACTGATCAGTCAATAAAGAAAATATTTTTTCACAAAGGAAGGTTCAAAAGCTGAAACCTACCTATCTTATGCAGAACTAACCATTCAACTCTATCACCAAGTTATAAGCATGTTTTGAGTTATAGCTTTTGTTTTCCCTGTCAATTTCATTCATGTGGGGGATTGTTGGAAAAATAAGATAAATATCCATTTTTTATTGGGTTAGAGATCTTGATTAAGATAAATTCATTAAAAAAAATGGTGTTTTGGTGAATAAAAATTGAATAGAAGATTTAATTTTTAAAATATAATTATTAGATTATACGAATATAGTTATTAAATTTGAAAATATGTAATTGCAAAATTAAATTATAGAATTAATTTTTCAAATAGTAATTAAAAATATGAACTATAGAATAAATTGCAGTTTTAATTGTTATGAATTATAAAATTAAATATTCAAACTGTAACTGTTGATGTTAATTGTAAGTTTGAATTTTCAAGCATAATCGTTATTGGTTTCATGACTTATTAAAATCTGTTTTGTAACTGCCCATATGGAGACTATAAATTGACATCCTTTCTAGTTGTTTAGAGACAACTGAAAATCAATTTTGTTTTTTTTGTTTATTTTCTCTGAAACACTATTTCTAGTTGTAAGTGTTCAAAATGATAAAGATTCAGATATTGTTCAATTCGTCATATGATATTTGATTAGTGTTGTTGTATCCTGAAAGATCAACGCTAAACAACTAAAAAGATGTGTAGCGAATTTGTCTTAAAAACATCATAGTTATTATTGTCTTATTATATTTTTCTTGATACAAATTCTTGTATATAATTTGGAGAGTCTTCGGAATTTTGATTTTATTGGTACCTGTTTTCATTCTATTATATATATGTATATATTAATTCTCAAAAACATGTATAAAGTCATAAGTCTTAACACCTACTGCTGACAATTGCTCATAATATATGAGAATGCTATTTCAATCCTTTCAAAACAATAAATAAATAAAATCTGGGAGAGTCTCCCCTGATTGACATCTTGATCATCCAGGTGACATTTACCTCGTAAAATCTGCAAGTTCTGTTCACAAAATTATTATTTTACTATCTATTTTATTTTCGAGTGATTATTTAATTTATCAAATGTACAATTAGTTAGATGATTTTTATTCATGTGAAGTGAGATCATGGCATCGTGCGACTTTGCTTGAAGAAGTGGGGGCGTCCTAATAAGAGTACGGCAGAAGCGACCAAAACCCTTTATTTAAGGGGCATCATATCACCCAAAAAAAAAAACCCAACAACAACATTATATTATGCTAATTTATATTATTAATAAATATAATTTTAATGGGTTTCTGGCTGTAAAGTTGGTAAAATAAACAATAACTATTTCTTCTCTTTAGATAAAAGAGAAATTATTGCAGGGAATATGGTGGCGGTGATGCGTATTAATTACACATGGATAATGATGATTCATTATCAATTTGATTAATCTAAAATACATGACACTAAGCACTAAAATACATGACGCTAAGCACTAATTCATTACAAGAGCATTGGAAGCATTTGGTTTATAGTATCTTAAAGGTTCTTAATTAACATAAGACTTAATATTTTACACAAACCATGATATAAAATTGTAGATGATCTCATTACATGTATTTGAACACACTGAATATAGTTTGAGATTGCATCTTATATGTGCTTATATGTAAATGAGAATTGTTATATACATATATATATGTATTAATTAATCATGTATGCTGGTTCAAAAAAAATAATAATAAATAATCACGTATGCAATAAGTAAATAGTCTAGGATTTGTGTAAAAAAAAAAAAAAGTGAGACAGACTATGCATACCTAAACATAAGCGATTACACGTCTCCTAATACGTGAATAGCTATGTTCATACTCATACTGTTATTTTTGTGAAATTTGTTACTTTTAGGGTTTGTCTACAGACTTAATTTATATTCAATTTCTTCCTAGTGTGCACTGATATAATAAATTTAGTTGCTCAAATTTACTTATTTTTATTTATTCTGACATAGTCAACCTTCATTTATAATACATATATATATTTGAAATTAACCTTCATTTATATTCAAACAATAGCTCATATATTATGTATTGATTTTATTAAATTTAGTACACTTTGAAGAGATAATTATTGTGTGTATGTGTGTATATATATATATTAATTATTGTGTGCCTCTACGCCTATTGAAATTAGTTAAATCAGTTTATTGCATGCAGACTATTGATTAAACATAAATTATTGTTAATTAACTCAAAACAGGTGAAGGTAAATAAATTTAATGAATGATAATTGAGACACTGAATTTATTATATCAATCTACACTAAGAAGAAAAGAATTATATATAATAATTTTCACCTCTGTGCTTAATGAAATTAATTAATTCAATGCATTATACATATATATATCCATTGCATTTGAAGTAAGTAGAAGGAAAAATTTGTTTAAGAAATAAAATATAATAAATGAATTTAATTGATTGATACTTATTTTTTGAAGTAAAAAAGTCTTCGTTTTAAAAGCATTGATATACAATACCTTTAAAATGAAGACTTACTTACTTTAACAACTAAGGACCAACTAATAAAATTCATCTATTGTATTTGAATTAAATAGAAAAAATAATTTGTTTTAGGAAAAAAAAAATGTAATTAATGAATTTGATTGGTTGGTCGACTTTTTAAAGTAAGGAAATTCTCATTTTAAAGCAATGATATATACAGTGTTTTTAAGGTGAGGACTCTCTTATTTTAAAAAGTAATGACTAATCAATCAAATTCATCCATTATATTTAATTCAAATAGGAGAGCGAATTTGTTTTAGGAGAGAGAATACAATAAATGAATTTGATTGGTTGACTCTTACTTTTTAAAGTAAGGGAGTCCTCATTTTAAAAGTATTGTTATACAGTATTTTCAAAATGAAGACTCCCTTACTTTAAAAAGTGAGGATTATTCAATTAAATTCATCAATTGTATTTAAATTAAATAGGAGAGAGAATTTGTTTTAGAGAGAAAATGCAATTGATTAATTTGATTGATTGGTCTTTACTTTTTAAAGTAAGGGAGTCCTTATTTTAAAAGCAATGTTATACAGTACTTTTAAAATGAAGACTCTCTTACCTTAAAAAGTGGGGATTATTCAATTAAATTCATTTATTGTATTTAAGTTAAATAGAAGAGAGAATTTGTTTTAAGGAGAGAATACAATTGATGAATTTGATTAATTAATTCTTATTTTTTAAAATAATGAAATCCTCATGTTAAAAGCATTATATATATATATGTATATATATATACACACACATACATACACTATTTAAAGGGTAAAATTTTCCAACTGATTATCGCCATTTTCTTAGTAGCCAAACAAAATTTGACATAGTGTTTGATTCAAACATAGTTCACTAGAGTTTTCTCTGCGGAGAAAATCTTCAAAACAGGTTAACATTGTGTTTTGTTCAAATATAGTTCATTGCATCATCTCCTCCCATTTTGTAAGTTGAAACTTCACTATTAGAATTTAGAGTTATACAATTTTTTTTCTTTTTGTAATTGCTTGAAAAATAGTATGTTAAGACACATTTTTAGTTCTTAATTTTTAATTAATTTAATTTAATTTAATTTTTAATTTTTTTTATCTTGTTCATAGGCAAAATGATTATTTGACCAAAATTTCTAGTTAACTGTTAAAGTTGATAGACGTCAACAAACAGCGTGAAGATTTGGCTTAATAAAATGATAAATTTATTTTCACTTGTCTTTATGTAAACCTTAGGGAAGTATTGTTGATCATTACTTGATCATTAATTTTTAGTTTAAATTCAATATATATACATATATGCCATCGATTAAATATTAATAGTTGTTGACTAAGTGAAAGTAAGCAAGTCTAATGGTTGATAATTGAGATACTAAATATATTATATCTAATGAAATTAATTAATTTATTACTTGATCATTAATTTCTAGTTTTAAATTATATAGCTACTCAAATTAACATAGGATTAGCTAGCGAGAGTCATTTGATTGAATTAAAGGTCCTGAAGTGCCCTTGACTATTAATCAATTACTTTTCAGTTTTAATCGAGATTTAAAATAATAATAATAATAATAAGTGAAGTAAGCTTTACCGAATTTTCTTAATTTCAGGTAATTTCAAGTGAAGTAAACAAAAAGAGATTATAAGTAATCAATTGTTTTAAGTAATTAGATAATTGATTTGAAAATTTGCTTTTATATATATATACACACACATATATAGAACTTCTATGGTTAATATCTTCTAATCAATTAAATTCATCAATTATATTTTCTTTCCTAAAATAAATTCTCTCTCATATTTAATTAAAATGTAATAGATAAATTGATTGATTCGTTCTAATATTTTAAAATTAGGAGACACTAACCATAGAAGTTTTATAGATATATATATATAGCTTTTTTTTTTCTAGTATATATTAATATAATAATTTCAATTTATTAATTATCAACTATTATATTCGCTTTACTTTCAATTAATTTGAGTTTGTCAACACCCACTTATGCTTGATAAACGCCCCCAATTAGGGGTTAACTTAAATGACAGGTGAACACAATTATATATAAGTAATGGTATATTATCTAAAATTTTATCCAAATGATATGACAAGTTAATGTGTAATTACTATATTATCAGTTTGTTATCCTATAATCAAGGTAATTGTTATAAATTATCTTATCACATCATTTGGATAATAAATTTGAATAAGATTATATATATAAAAGAGTTTGTAATTAATTTTTTTAATATCTTATTAATTTTAATGGAATTTACAACTTTCAATCTTTAAAAGCGAAAATGCAATAGTTTGGCTTTTTTTTTTTTTTTTTAAATACAATACACATACTATTATTAGAATAGATGGTGTTATTAGACACTCTAAATAAGGTTAACTGAGACGCAGCCTGAAACGAAGGCTCCATAGATTAGAAGAATAGTTTTTAGGAGAATAAGAGAAGGCCCCCGCACATAGGAGAGAGAAATTACCATTATTAAAGTGGATTTTGGTGAGTCGAAGTTGGATGTGCAAGCACACCAAGGTAGTCTTGCCTCCATTGAGGCATTGAACCTTTGCTCGCAATATTTTAGCATTTTGCAACTATAAAATTCATAATTCATAATTCTTATATTAGTGTACTATATACAAAAATAACCGCTCAATCCATACCTATCATGATTAGATTAGTTTTCTTAATTAACTAACTTAGTCTTTTAAAATCATTAAACTTGACCAGAATGAATCACTTTAAATTGAATCAATTGACTAAACAAAACAAAAATTAACCTATTTCAACTTAAAAGGGAGTTACTTTTGACCCACAAAGCGAGATATGAGAAAAAGAACCAACCAACAAAGAACAAATTAACTAATTAATCAAGCAAAACAAGAACCATCATGGTGCTTGATGACGCCAACAAAAAATATATCTTATTATATACAGTCACATCTCATTGAACTCTAATTTTCTTTAAAATTTGTAGCTGGTTGGTGGCGCCCACTGGTTAGCACCGTGTCTAATAACATAGATTTTACATTCAATAAAAGTATTTTTCCTCTTTAAAAAAAAAATAATAAAAGTATTTTTCCTACCAATTCGTATGAGCAAACCCCTCATCTCTACATGAGTTAATTTCTTCCATATGAAAATAGCTTTTTGGATTATACCATCAGTGTTCCATTCAGATTGATTCCAGTAGTTCTCTATATTAGTTCTAATAATTAAAAAAAAAAAAATCTTTTAAAATTGAAAAAAAAAAAAAAAAAGGTATTATGAAAAACCCTCTGAAAAGTAAAGTATTCGATAACAGTCTCTATTTTTTTTTTTATTAGATGAACCACTCTCTGTTGTTAACTTTTCATCCAAAGAGTTAACATTTTTCATCCAAAACTGTAAAAGGACCAAAATACCCTTATCAAGATTGTGGAAAATATCTATGATACCTTTTAAACTTATTTAATAACTGAAATACTTTTTAAATTATTGATTAATGATAATATTAGATAAAAATAATACTAATTGAGAAAAAAATTGATTTTCTATGTTTCTAGACTTCCAACAACCTGGTTGTTGGAAACCCACAATTTTTTGGATTGCAGGAAACCCATTTTTTCTAGATTTCTAGCAACCTAGAAACCTAGAAATGGAATCCAAATCAAAACCCTTCAAATCAAATCAACAATTTGAAAACACATTCAAATCAAACCAAATCAAAACCAAAATTAAAATTAAAAACAAAATCAAAACCACTAAACACCTTAAACCAAAACGAAATCAAAATGAAATCATAACCAAATCAGTAACCTGGAAACACATTCAAACGAAATCAAAATCAAAATCAAAATTAAAATTAAAAATAAAATAAAAACCACCATACACCCAAATTATAACCACCATACAGTAAAACACTAAACCACTATACACCCAAATTAAGCAACACACACACACCTATAAAGTAAAAGATAACAAATCAACAAACTCAGATGATAAAGAGAGAGGAAAGGAGAGGCAGCTTCTCTATCATCGTTGTCGTCTCGTTCAACGAACCCAATTAAACATTTCATCTGGGTTCGACGAACCCATATGAAGTGTCCATCTGGGTTCAACAAAACCCAATTTAAGGAAGAGGAGAGATGGGAGGAAGGACGACTGTGGCTAGATGTAAGTTTGATTGGGTTCTTGCTGGATGGGGGTTATAGTGACTGAAAGGGGATGAAAGAGGGTAGGAAGGACGGTAGCAGCTGGATGGGGGTTCTTGCGGCTAGAAATGGAGGAGAGAGGAGAGGAGGGACAATAGCGACTGAATGGGGGTTCTTACGGTTGGAAAGGGAGGAGAGGGGGGAAAGGAGAAGAGAGACAAAAACAGCTAGACGGGGGTTTCGTAGCTGAAAGGAAAGGAGAGAGGATAGGAGGCTGATGAGTTTGAAGATGATTTAGAATGATAGATTTGAGGAGAGAGGAAATGAGATTGATGGATGCCTGAAGATGATTTAATTTACATTTAATTTTTTATTTTTATATTTAATTTCTTATTTTTTTTAATTAATCTTCATCATTCGTTTTAAGATGGACTTTAGAGATCCAATGAATTAATTTTTTTATTTAATTTTTATTTTTTTTTAAAATTAATCTTCTATCGTCCATTTTAAGATGGACGGTAGAAATATGATGAATTACATTTTTATTTAATTATTTAATTTCTTTTTTTAATTTTTTATTTATATTTTTTTCGAAATTTTTATTTAATTTTATTTGAAAAATAAAATTACTCATTCAATTATCATTATACTCTTTAAATTTAACATCAATCGATTTTTTAAAACTATAAGGAATGGTTCACTTAATAAAAAATTAGGGGTTATTACCGAATACTTAACTTTTCAAAGGGATTTTTCATAACATCTTAAAAACAAAAGTGGGAAAAGTTTGGGTTGGTAAACAAGATGGTCTCGATAGGAGTCTACTTTTGGGGGCTGCAAATAGGAGGGGTTGATGTGAAATGGTGATGCATCCATCAGTGAAGCTTGTATGGCTGTAAACCTTTTATAGGACATGATGGGTCCCATCCATGTGTGCACATGCGTGTGTTTACCCTGTACGTGTGCGCGGACGACCACCCCCCCTCAACTCACTCAATCCCATGTTCTTTCCACTTTCTCTATCTCCTCTCCTCTCCTTGTGTGCGTGCTCCTGCACGCTCCTCCATTAACCCTTTTTTTTTTCAATTAAAAAAAAAAACATATTTTAATTTTTTTTAAAGAACAAATATTCTTTTATTTAGTTTTTAATTTTTTTAAAAAAAATTGATATTGAGATTCATCGGAAGTCTGCCCAAATTCCACATCAAATCAAGAGATCAAACATTGTAAATGTAGCTTAATAATTAATTATTCTCTTAACACGAATAAGGGGTTTGGCAACCTTGGCTTTCTCCTCATGAGGGAAGTTGAGTTGGATGGCAATAAGCCTCGACTGTATAATTTTCTTTTCCGTTCAATGAAAGTTCAGTTGGTTTTCAAAAAAGATAAAAAAAAAAAAAAAGGGAGAGACAGGTATTCTCGTGTTTATTACGTTACTAGCAAAGTGATAACAATTACAATCTCATCTCCAAAGCAGAGAGCGAGTGCACAGCAGGCGTAGTAAAAAAATTTAGTTTGAGAGGGTCATTATTCCAAAATAAGAATATTATGGAGGGTTTCCGAATTAGAATTGTGAAAATATATATATATTTAAAATAAAATTAGGAAAAATAGGAAGGGCCCATTCAGCGGCCCCTTCCTACACATTTGTGCATTAACACTTAAGAATTAACTTGTTTAATTAATTTACCCTTTTTATTTTATATAATTTTGAAAGTAATTTTTGAAGGTACTAATTAATATATATATAAACCATTATAATTTCCAAACACTTCCTTTTTACATTTTTTTGGGAGTTATTTTCAGTGATGTTTTCATTGATGATGATGATGATACCTGTCACAAGGATACTATAGGCCACAATATCTTAACTAATCATTATTAATCTCGGTCAATGGTAGAACATGAAAGTTTGCTCACTCAGTGCCACATCCAACAAACCTAATTAATAATTGTAGCTGGGAGATGGCTTCAATGGTTAGAGTGTCTGCCCATGTGCAACTGATGCATGATTCTACACCCATATAATAAATTTCCTACAATTTTATGTGTAATTCGACCTGCCTATGTGTGGGGTATTCCCTCCCCTTTTATGTGTAGGGTGTTCTCTCTTATATGGAAGCTGCTCCTTAAGCTGTCCCTCAAACTTAAATTTCGCATGATCCCAGTTGATTCTCGGAAGCTTATACCAACTATAAAAAATAATATAATAAAAAAAACCCTAATTAATAATTTTTGTTGTCACTATTAAATGACAATAAGCAACTGTTACTGTTCTGTTTAGAAGAATTATAGGGTGGAGATAAACATCCCTAAATATTCATTACTATTATAACATGTATCCTTTAAGATATTTTAAAGAAGATTTATGTCAATATTATGCAAATATAAATAATTTAGAAAAACTCCCATCTCATTAGAAAATAAAAATTTTTATTTTTATTTTTTAAGATATAGAAGCTTTAATTAGATTTCAACATTATATTATTATAAATCCTGTAAATACCTTCTTCAAAAAACAAAAAAAAAAAAATCCTATAAATACAAGTTAACAGGACCGTTATTTTATAACATTATATACTTGTTCTAAACTAGTTTACAATTGACAAAATAAAGTTGACCAAGTGGTAACTTCTTACATTTATATCCTAGATGTTATAAATTCAATTATGTATCTCTCCTTTTTTAAAATCCCAAAATATCGAATTTACTATAAAAATTTCAAAAAAAAAAAAAAAAAAATTACAACATCCATTCAAGTGATACCTTTTTAAAATCCCAAAATTTTGAATTTACTGTAATATTTCTTAAAAAAAAAAAAAAAAGACTTTATAACTTCCATTTGAGTCACACTGTTGCATTATTCTAAGTAACTCATTAGAAAATTAAGAATTTTTTTTTTTTTTTGAGAATAAGATTTTTTTTTAAGTAATCCAAACATAACTTTATTTCATCTTGAACTGAAATTAATATTAAGCAAAACACATAGATTTGAATATAGAATACTATTAGTGCACTTCTCATTTATATCCATATATAATTGGGGTTCAAGTCGCAATATGTAAATTGCATTTGTCCAAATCTTTCTCCCTGCATTCAAATTTCAAGGGCAGAGAACAATAAATACTCTCTGTATAATATTTGGGAAAGGCCAAACTATAATTTATATAAACTTGAGGAATACATATGTAATTTTTGGATACATTTAATGGCCACTGCCGGCCCCGTAGCATTGCCACTGCCCACAGTGCAAGAGTAATTAATAATCTCTCGAGGCTACGTGAGTAAATTTTTAAACCACACATTTAGTATTTAATTTTGGTAAATTTCCAATGATACTCAACTCTAAGTGTCAAGTTAGCTTTATAATTATGAAAGAAGGAAAGAAAAAAAAAAAAGACTATGTATACGTATATTGAGTTGAAATGTGAATTTAAACTATTCCATTATCAGTCGATTGCTTAATTTAAACATATTAAGTAGATATATTTTTACTCATAGCTCAAGTAATTTGTATATTTTTCCTTCACATACATGTTAGGGACTCGAATATCATCTTGCATATTTATTAGTTTGCATGAGAAGTTTTATTCTCATACTGTGGGAGTAGATATTTTTCAATATTATCATAACAAATTTTTAAACCGTACATATACTTTTTAATTTCAGCAAATTTCGATAGATTTGAATGCACATGTAGTGTTTAGATGAAGTTGGCCTAGTTATATGCCACTCATATTTACATTATAAAGATTATGAATGTGAGTCATCTCTCCCTCCTCTAAATTCGGAATTTATGCTAATAGTTAAAAAATCATATTTAATTTCAGTAACTCCCAAGAAAATTTGCTACTCACAAGAAAATTTAATTTCAATAGACCTTAGTAAACCTATAATCATTAGTGTCAGTAGATTGCTTATCATTGTTGTATGCATGTGTGTGTATAATAGAAATTTTAGGACGTCTTTATTAGAAAATTATCTTTTACATATATATATTATAAGTGAAAATGTCATGAAATAGTAAAAAAATATTTGAGTTAACATTTAAGTTCTTGCTATTCAATCACAAAAGTCCATTGATCAGATAAAATTGCCTTTTGATTAATTTAAATAAAAATTGATTGGTTTATTAACAAATCACTTGTCATGACACCTATGATGTTGTTGTTGACACATTAAAAGTGCAATTATTAGTGGCTTGATGATTTTTCAATGAGTCAATCACTTGTTATTACAGTTCTGATATCATGATTAGTGAGGATAATCTGGTATAAATAGTGACTTGGTGACTTTTCAATGAACAAATCACTTATCATGGAAATTATGATAATGTGATTATTGAGGGTAAATTGCCATGATTAGTGATTTGATGAATTTTAGATAGCAAATCACTTGTAGTGAGGGTAATTAAATTATCGTGACTAGTGACTTGGTGATTTTCAATTTATGTTTCATTAGTCAAGGCAATTATGATGCCCTTATTAGCTAGTGAGAGTAAATTATCGTTATTATTAGACTATTATCTGGTTTACCAATTTTTTGTTTTTGAAATATTCTATGGACATTTTTATCTATTTAGTAAGCTTTTATGAGTCTAATGTCAAAACTAATAAAAAGTTACTGAAATGTTGATCCACTAATCTAAATGGCTGTTTATGTCTTTTATCCATAATACAAAAGAAGTGTAATCCATTAATTGAGCGTTTGATTAGGGTTTGAAATACAAGAACCAAATCATAATTTCTTGTAAGTGATCTATATTCAAAATCATGTAAGCAAAAAAATAAAGTATCAGCCAGCTCGATCGACAAATTATACAAAGTTTGGGGATCGCAAGTAAAAAGGTAGTGCATGTGGTGCGTGATGAAATGGGACCCAAACATTGTAAAATCTTAGAAAAAGATAGAAATTAATTTCACGTTAGAGATAGTGGCAGAGTAATACTGACAACTAAGTCAACTATAAGGTTACCCGTAAATCGCGGGGGCCAACTCCTTCGTTTTCATGTCCTTGGCTTATTTTATTTAAAATATATTTTTCAGTCAAATAATATACATATATTTTTATTATGAAAGGTAATTAGTAGTCAGATAAATATATCGCACTATTTATGTATAAAATTTTTATCCGATCCGTATACATATATCTTCGAAAAATTATCACCTATAATTAATGATAACATTTTGTATTGATATACTTATCACCTATAAGTATATACATGATGTGGTTTTGGAGGATATAATTAGTGTGTATATGGTTGTATCAAAGAGTTTCTTCTATTTCTCATTACATGTTAAATTTATTTATTCTTTGTATTTTCTTAAATATAACTTAAGTATATTCTCAAAAAATATATATAAGTTAATTAAGTATGAACTGTACATATACTAAATTATTTGTCAATAATTTTCCTTTCCACAATTTTCAATAGAGTGGCTTATGAAAGATTTTGTAGTAATGAATCAATTTTAAATACTGAACAGAATTCTTCCTTGAATGTTCTGATCATGATATTATTATTTTTATTATTTTCAATCATAGATCCAAAATAATTTAACAATGATTATCTTGAATAAAATACTGTGGTGATTATGAATATTTGACGTAGTGAGATCAAATATTTAAGATGGAATAATGTATTGAATTCCCATTTTATTAGAGAGTTATTCAATTAGCTATATATTTACAAACCTTCTTGACTTTCCTTTTATTTATTTATTTTATTTTGACCGGTTTGCCAACTAACGTTGCAACACATATGGCTAGCAGTTATATGATTGTATTTACGTAGTTGCATATAATATAATTCGATAGTTACTATCATTAGTTACAAATTAACCACCCTCGTAAAATTGTCATACAAGTACAATTATATTTAGCCAATAATATTATCTATAAATTGTAGTCCTTAAATTAGTTGTAAGAATAATTATTGAAATCAATCTAATGGTTATGTCAACGTTGAAAATCAATCGATCGGGTTTCTGAAACCCAATACTTGCAAATAACCAAATAAACATAACAAAAGCAAATAAAGAGGCAGAGAGGAGGAACAATGCACACAAGTTTTTACGTGGTTCAGCTATAACAACACCTACGTCCATGACTTTTACCCTGGATTTTGGCAGAGTAATAGTATGTGATTTCTATTGTGTTTTACAAACAATTTCGCCTCCTATTTATAGTAAGGGGTTTATGTTCTAAATTTCATTTAAAATAGGAAACAGAAGATTACATTAAATGTACTTCCTAAACAATCTCTACCAAATCAGGAACGGCTCTGAAATTCTCAAGGTTTGATTTGCTTCAAAACAGGTAAGTTGACTTCTCCTCGAATTGGGTTGCTTTGTGCTTCTAGAAGGTATGTCAGACGAGCTCGTCCGAGCTGAGCTTGATCTAAGTCGCGGGTTGAAGATGATAGGCAAACTGGGAACTACATTGTGCGCTTCTTAGTCAATGGGCTGCGAGCTTGAGCACAAGGACCTGAGCTCCTGTAAGGACCTGAGCTCTTATGATGATGTCTTGACTTTTCGAACCTGGTAAGCTTCCACCAATGAGCTGAATCATTGGGCCTTGTCAGCCCATTTTCTCAGATCATCGAAAAATATCCATAACAGATTACAATTCATGGATAATGTTAATGATTGAGTAAGATAGTCAAACCCTAAAAAAAAAAAAATACAATTATTATTTAATGTGAGGTCTTGCTATTAAAGATAATGTATCATTAAAGTCTTATCCCATTAAACTAAACCGACAATCTAGGAAGACACATAATATATATGTGGTAAGATCTCTTTAAAGCTATTTAGCTAGCATAATCAACTAAATTAAACGTTCTAATGCATGAGACACACATTTGCAACTTTGTCAAGATTTTGAAAATGGGTATGAGAAGAAATCACATGCATAATCTGAATCTAAATCATTTAAAAATTGACTTTTTATGCAATTGGCGTTGTGATTACATAATTTCTTACGACAAGCAGTCAATATAATTATGTCTAAATCTATATATATGTATATATATATATATATGGGTAGGATCAGCAACCCCAAAATTTGACATAAGGTCTTATATGGATTTATATGATATTTGAATTGAAGCAATTTCAACGGCTAAGATAAATTTATGTTTGAAGGATCACAAGTTCCTATACATTTTAATATACATTGTTCCTATGCATATAAGGGTAGGCATTACGATGTTCAGTTAGGTTCCTATTGGAACTGATCCGAACATGAAAATTGTTCGGTTTTTCATTTTTAGATCCGAATATGGTCCATTAAGGAGGAAGAACCGAACCGAACACCTTGGTTTGGTTCAATTCGGCTCGATTCAAAACACCTCATCAAATCCAACAGCTTCAATCCTCACTAGCAAGCCCAACTCTACAATACCCTTGAACCAAGATCCCAAACTGAACTCATACAACCTATAATCCTTCTCCACCGAATGACTCGAATCACAAAGCCTTTATATTAAAAGATTGAAAGTGTAAGTCTCTAGAGAAACCTCAGCAGTCAGCAACAACCAACTCATTGTATAACCATAACACACAATCCATGTGTCTCTTTTTGATACAACACTCAAAGAGGACATTATACAAATAAATGGAAAGCGAGTTGTCATGAAAATAAATTCTCATGGACTTGGACTGTGAGAAAGCTTTACCCAAGAACCCCATCTTGGCCAAGATCCTGATGATGGAAAAGATTAAAGATTGAGGGGTTTCATGGGGATTTAAGCAGAGGAGAAGATTGTGAAGAGTGTCAATTTCGTCCAACATGTTGGAGTGAAAGAAAAAGGGAATGGAAGTGGGTGAGACATAAGAGATGTAGAAGAAGAAAATGGGAATGGAAGTGAGTCGTTGATGAGAGAGACAAAGAAACGACGAGATGATGGAGAAGAAAAGATAAGATAAAGGAGGGGGATGAGAGAAAAGATGAGGAACGGCTGATGAGAAGAGATTAGTCATAGGTTTTAGGGTTAGGGTTTATGTATGATCGTTGAGAAATGATGTATGTGCCTCTTATGTTTAGTGTTTCACGGGTCAAGCCAAGGCGGTTCTATATATATAGAACCAAACCGATCCATAAAACATGATGTTTTTCAGAAATGAGATCCAAACACCATTAATTTGAACATGAAAACCGAACTGAACACCCACGGATTGGTTTGGGTTAGATTGTTCTAGTCGGTTTTATGTTTTCATGCCCACCCCTAAATATACAAGTTTCTATACATTTGGATATGCAATCTCTCTCCTCATTACTGGGAACAAATTTATATTTTCTTCATTCTTGTCCCTCTCTTCTCTTTTCTTTTTTCTCATGGTCTCTCTTATTCTCTTATCCCTAGGATTTATTTACTCATTCAAATCTAAAAATTAATTTGACTCATTCAAGTTACTCAATTTTTTTTTTTCAATAATAATATTTATACAAAATTAATTATGGATTTTTTTTTTAATAAAATCAGATTTAACATAAATGATCCACACATAAATAATCCAAGAAGCATTGAAGTTAGCGATAATAGCAATCAGCGGAGAAAAAAAAAAAAAAACCATGAACTTGTATCTATTGAATGGAAAAGCACCTACAGATATGAAAACAGAACATATCATTAGCAATAAACTTCTAGTTTAGAGCTTCGCATTCAGATAACTAATTAACGTAAGAAGAAGAATAAAAAATTTGATTTTGATTTTTTGATTTTTTAATTTCTTTTAATCACAAATTTTTATAGCTTTTATTTATTAATTAACACGTTAAATAAGGTGAAAATGAAATTGTCACCAAGCAAGATAGAGAAAGTGGTGTGCGTATAAACAGAAGAATAGTGAAATTAAAGGAGACGAGAGAGACAAGAATGAAGAAAATATAAATTTGTTTTCATTAATGAGGAAAAAGATTATGTGAGTGGAGATAAACAATGTGTGTCTAAGTGTATAGTCACTTATTGTGACCTTTAAAATACAAATTCATCTTAGCCATTGAAATTGTTTCAATCCAAAGGTCATAAATTTGTGTAAGATCTTATGTCAAATTTTGACGCTATCGATCTTACCAATGATATATATAAAAGAACGAATTAATTTTAATAATATTAATTCCACCATTATAATACATTGATTATATACAAATAATTAATAATGATAAAAGTAACTAATGCATCCACTTGTTCATATTGTTAAAACTGATATTATTAAAATTAATTCATTCTAATAATTCGTTCTTATAATAAAAAACACTACATATATATGGGGCAGGATCAGGAGACACATATTTTGACATAATTTTTCAACCATTAGATTAAAAAAAAATCAATGACATAGATTTTATTTTTAAGGAGAGTAGAAGAGTTAATGGAGAGTTGTGTTGCACAGATAATTGCATATGCATCAATTTCTCTCTTTTCATATATGTTCTTTCCTATTTTCTTTCTTCTCCATGTATTTATTTTTTAAATGATTTTTTATTTTGAGATATTTAAAGTAATATGTTTGTCTAAATCTATGCAATATGGATCTTATTTAAATGTTTATATTGAGAGCTTCGAATCCATATATTATTTATATAATTTTATTAATTGAATAAAGAGAAAAGATTAAATAAAATTTGAATTAATAATATTGTTATTTAGTTTAAAGGTAGAGATAAAATAGGGTGAAGTATATCAATTCAAAATTAATAACTAATCTATACTATTAATTTCCTTTTAATTAAATAGTTAAAAATTATATTAAAACTTTATCAAAATTTGTGTCCTCCAATCTTATCCTCCCATCCTGTTCCTATATATATGTATATATATATATAGCACTGGAAAAATATAATTAATTGGTAGAGAATTGGCATCAAATTTTGGGGACAGCAGGTTCTCACCGTTGACATATGAGACCCCACTATTCCAAATTGAAAGAAAAACGAGGCCACAAATTAAGCTAAGTTTCATGCTTTCAAGAAATTGAAAGCCTGAGTGGGGAATTAAAAACAGAGAAAATGTGTGACAAAGAAAACATACGCATGCGCCTCTAATTCTCCTTATTTTCTACTAATCAAACACCCATGAAACTTGTTGTCACACTTATCCATTCTGGTCCTACCCCTAAAGTTGAGTTTCTCTTGTCAATTTTTATAGGTTATTATACAATTTATTCTGATTCTCTCTCAAAATACGCAAAGAATTAAGATTGAAAATTTTCATATGTTGGTTTTCTTTTAGAAGTAATTACTTTTGACTGGGCCTCCATAGAATTAGCTAGCATTAGTAGTTTTAAATAGCTATTAATACTTACCAGCTAGCTTTCTTGATTTCTTAAGAAATAATTATCTTATTACTTTTGAAATCAAATTTCATTCACATAAGGTTTTTGAAGGGTATAATTTATATATATATATATTTTTAAAAAAATTATATAAAAATAGAAGCACACGTATCACAAGAATGATTTTGATCCATGTTTACCAATATTTATATCCATGTATGTAAATATGCACGTATTTGAATAGTATACTTGTTTTTTTTTTTAATGACAAATAGTATACTTGTTTAAGAGAAACGTTTCAAATCATTTATATATGAATCTTATATTGGTTCTCATCCAATATAATATTCACTTTTTAATTTCTAATTCATTTATTTTATGTTTGAAGTATAAGTATATAACTATGAACAATAATAATAATAATAATAATAATATTATTATTAATTATTTTATCAGTGCTCACTGAATTTAATAAAGTCAATTCATAAATTGTGGGTCATTAATTGGACATAAATGGATGTTGATTAAATCAAAGTAAATTAATCTAACCGCTAATCATCAGAAAACCAAATTTGTTATATAAATAAGTACAAATAAGAAATTTCATATATATATATATAGTATTTCTATCATGAATATCTTTTAACTTTAAAAAGTTAAGACGAATCAATCAAATTCATCTATTATATTTAAATTAAATAGGAGAAAAAATTTATTTTAGGAAAGAGAATACAATAAATAAATTTGATTATCTCGTCTTAACTTTTTAAAGTTTCTAAGTATTTATGGTAAAAATATTATATATATCATTATATATTAATAATTATAATGATATAATGATATATATATAATAATAATAATATATATTTATATATTTTTGATGAAAGGAATATATAAAGATATAAAAATATCTATGTATGTGTATGTACGTCAGCAGATAAGAGATAGATGTAATTATTGAAGAAAATCAGTGCTCGAGTTAAGGGAGCCCTCACAAGGCCATACTTTTAAAACCCCCATGTGGAGACCATGTGGGGGACTTCTTTTTCTCCGTAGCCAGAGCCAAAACCCATGCCCTAGAATTTCTCTTCTTGTAGGTCCCCTTTTCCCTCTCATCATCACCATGTTTTCCGGATCCTGCCAATTTCTTTCTCTCTCCAGATCATGAACAAACATCTTCCACAGTGCAGCAGTGTAGCATCACAATACTCAAAATCCTCGACCCCATTCATTCTTTTTCAGCTTTTATAAATATATATTAGATGGCTTATCTGAATTATCATAAAATAAGGTAAAATTTTTAATACCAAATATTTGCTTGATCTAGAAATTCATTGAAACTAGCTAGTCAAGTTGGCTAATTACACTGATCATTATCAGCATGATTTTATTAGAATTGAAAACTATTATCAAACCGTTATCTGTCATTGTAAACTTTTGAATTGAATAGTATCATAACTTAATTAGTGAATTTATATAATCAAAAGACCTCGTGTCCGGATCTTAATTTATGTTTGAATCTGCATGCCTTTTCTTTTCTTTTCTTTTTTTTTTATTTTTTTTTATCATCTTATCTTGAAAGCAACATTAGAATGTTACATATAGTAGTCTTTGGGATTATTTATGAAACTAATGGAACAGCGGATTCTGTTTGAGTTGAATTACCACTTTATTCTCACACCCAGAAGAAAAGGTCTCAAAAGGCTGGTCAGTCTTTGAATATTTGATTTTCCCAAGACCAATTACGGCTGCTTTTTATGATTTTACCTATCTTTTTCCCACTCTTGTAGCAATTAAGTGCTCGCTTCTTTATAATAATTTCAAACATACAAACCATATGTATTGACGCGGAGAAAGAAGAAAAACAATAGTTTATATAGTACATGACGGCATGAAGTAATTTCCACATAAAATTACTCCCCATATGTACAAGTCGTAATAACAGTACCAAAGTGAAAAAGAGAACGTTTGACAGCATTATACTGGAAGAAAAAAAATCTGCTAAATTATATATATATATATATATCCATATCTTAATGTGACAACATTTACAATGTATAAGCTTGCATGAACTTTTTCAAAATATCTCCAAGGTACTTGTACAAAGTAATATTATTAACTTTCTCATGAAAATTATATTGGAAGTACATATACTTTAAAATTCAAGGAAAGCTTCAGGTGATCTCTTTGCACCCTTCATGAATCAACAGTCATTTTTAGAAAATAACCTTGACAATCTAAGAAAATCAAAGTAATATTTCACTTAGATTTCGGCTAATTGTTGATTCAGGACCTGCAGTTGAAGTACTGATTCCTTAACAAACACAAATCTTTTGTTTCTTGTTTCATCTAAACGATATTGGGTTAGGGACTGGCAGGCAGTTGATGAGAAAGATATTAATAAAAAGCAATAAAAAAATCTAGTTTTTTTTTTTATAAAAAATATATATATCTAGTTTTACTACACAAAAATAATCACCTGATATAACTTTATAATAATTTTTTATTTCGTGCAATGCTGTGCACTGTCTGCGTCCACAACTCCACTGTATGTACCATGGGGGCCAGAAGGGCATTCATGAAATGAGTCAATTTAGTGATTTTGTTTATATTCACAACAAGTTACAAATGTTAGGTTTGCATTACCGGCATCTTTATTACTATTACTACTAACTCCTTTAAAATATCCTAAACCTCGAGAGCTTAATCTTTATTCCATTAAAACATAAGATATCCGTATGAGTTTTCTTCGTTAGAAATAATTATCTTTCCATCTATTTTTCAGTTATGAGAGTAGTCATCCAATTCATTTTATTAATATTCAATCGTAACAGGTGGTTTTGATAGTGATTTGTATTAATAAAAAAAACTTTAAAAAATCCATAAATATATAAGAAAAAAGGAAGAATTATATTCTCTAGGGTTTGTGTGTGGGCCATGCACACCATGTGCCTGCATGTGCTGTGTCTTTCTCTCAGAGGCCCACCACTTCTCTATCCTTGAGAACATAAATTGAGTTTCCCTGCACATTCTCCTTCTTCTCATTCCTCCCTCTCTCTCTCTCTCTCTCTCTCTCTCTCTCTCTCTCAGTTTTCTTCTTGAATTTTGATAGTACTTTCTTGGATCTGCAACACACTGCAACATATTCTGCAATTTGTTTCATACACTAAGACTACTTATGATTTCCTCGTAATCCCTTCTCATATATAATCACTATATAAGAGAGGTCTTTCAAGGTACGTACATGTGTGTGTCATTTAATTTCTTATTATATATTATACCCTTGTGAGATTCAAGCAGTCGTTCCTTCATTGTCTTACTTGAAACCCTAGCTAGCTATGTTTTTCTCCTCCCTTAAGCATCTCTACTCTTTCAGGGTATTCTATATATAAGCATCAACCAGAAAAATGAAACTATATATAAAGGTGGCTAACAGGAAAAATATATATATATCAAAACTATATATATTTTTTTTAATAAAAAAAAAAAAACTATAGAATTTAAATTCCCATGGTGCTAAATAGCTTAGTTGATAATATTTATTTATTTATTTTTATGGTTATACAAGATATCTTTCTGTGTTTGAATTGCAATCACATCAGGGTTTGGAGGGTTTGATTTGTATTTATTCTAATAAAAAATGTATTTTGAAAAGCTACTTGGATTTTCATAATTTAAACCCTAATTGAGTTAAACATGAAAACTTGTTTCAGATTTTCTAAGGATGAGAGCTCCAAGTTCACTCAAGCAAGAGTTCCTCAAAAAATGGATATTGGGTCTGCAGATATGCAGTAGCTCATCAAAGAACATGAGCATTTTCGAGAGAAAGAAAGCAATAAAGTTATCAGCAGACGTGGCCATGGCGTCTGCCAGAAATGGTAGGACTTGTTGGAGTCGTGCTCTTATAACAAAAGCGTCCAACAACGATAAGGACAAAGCACTTGTCGAGCATATGTTGGGTAATTCCGAGGTAGAGAGACTAAAGAAGATACCAATGAGACCAACAATGTCTAAAAAAAGGATCAGATGTAAGAAGATCTTGAAGAGAAGCTGTGGAACCATTCGAAGAGTGTCGAAAAGATCACTAGCACCGCAAAAGATCATCCTTGCCAACTCTGTTGCCAAGAGACTGAGCAAGAAGAGAACACAAGTGCTCAAGAGTCTAGTGCCTGGTGGAGAGTTCATGGATGATGTCTCTTTGATTGAAGAAACCTTAGATTATATAATGTCTCTGCAAGCTCAGATTGATGTAATGAGGAGCCTTGCTAATGCTACTCAAGTGGTACTCAATCGTAGAAAAGAGAAATGGTGAACTAGTACACTCTTTGTTTTTATTTATTTATATGTTACTTCTTTTTTTTTTTTTTTTAATTTCCTGTTATCTGCTTTTCGCAAGAAAATATTATATAAATATATATAGATGAAGGAAAAAAAGAAGGTGGTATAGTTAAGGTATGTACAGATTATGAACTATATGTAAGTGATAAGTAATCAACCAATGCTTTTTACTTTGTTCCTCTTTTCTTCTTTGTGTGATTGTATACTTGCATTGTTAACTTTACTCTTGCATGAGTTAATTAATTTCTTAGTTTCAACTAAAATCCGTGGGTACTGTTTTTTTTTTCTCTTCATCTTTGTCTTATATTTTTCCTGTTAAAGACTAACTAAAATAAATTGATTTGATTGTTATTGTCTCATATTATGATTGCAAGGTATTGCTAGTTCAATTGGTAAGATTTTGTATAGTTACCTGACTTTCATCGAACGTGGGAGTATTTGCACTGATGAGGTGGTAGTGAAGAAAAATAAATAAATGTCAAATCCAAGGCTTTTATGAAATTGAAAACATGAAAGCAATTATACGAGTTGAACCAATAACGACAACTTGTGATTTGAATTGAAACTTTTCTTGCTTTATAAGGTTTGATTTAATAAGTGGGTATGCAGATATGGAAGGCATTTGAATATTGATGTAGTAAGTTTATATATGCATAAGGGTATGCAATATATACATACATATATATATATATATATATATATATATATAGATTCAGGAACATGATATGATATTAATTGCAATTCAATGTATTTGCATTTGAAGTATTGCTTATACAGCTGTGTGAACCTTATCTCTGCTAATTTTGGCAATGAAACTGAGCTGGGTTTGAAGTATGTATGTAAGAGAATTAATAAAGTTGGTGTTGACATAACATAGTAAATAAAGGCCAAACGGTACCCGTGCACCACCGCTCTCTGCATCTCGACGTATTTATGTGACGGCGACAAGAGCAAAGATTGAAGCTGCTTAAAGATTTATGTGTTTATGCTCACTGACACAAACACATATATAAATATATATCTACGGGTATAAACATGTGCCTGTGTCTGTTTATGCGTGTGCGTGTGATAGAGAGAGAGTTATTATTTCAACTGACATATAAATATATATATATTTTGAGATATCAACTACTATTTTCATAACCAAATTAAATTCCCATGAACATTGATTACCTTTTATCTAAGCTTATCATTGTTTTGATCTCTTTAAAAAGAGATAATTAAACATACAGGATTGATCAGGTAAACATATAGACGCTATCATCTTCAAGGCCTAATTAATTAACCAAAAGAGTATCTGTACTTCTTTTCGTCGGCTGATGTAGTGCTAGCTGATCACTATGAATCTACTATACAACCATTATGTAAATAAAACAATGGCATCCGCGGTCCATCCATCATTAGTATATTGATAAATATGAATTGAATGTATATTTCACTGTATTTTCGATATACAATGTGAAACCGATTTATAGGCTAAGGGGCATATTATAAAAATAGAAACTAGAATAATATATTACAATAATAGTAATAAAAATTTATTATAATAATGATTGATGGATTTGATTGATACGATAACATCCCCTATAAACTCAAGATGGTAAGATAGATGCAAGCTTGAGTTTGAAAACTAATTCACGAAAACGTTCCAAATGATGAGCTTTGGTGAAGATATCAGCAGGTTGATCAGTAGAAGCAATGGAGTGAAGTTTAATAGTACCCTAACGAACATGTTGTTGAACAAAATGACAATCAATCTCAATATGTTTGGTACGTTTATGAAAACATTATTGTGGACAATTTGGATAGCACTATGATTGTCACAACAAAAAGAAGTAGGCATGATTTAGTGAACTCCCATGTCAAAAAGTAACCAACGTAGCCAAACAAGTTCTTGAGTAGTATCAACGAGGACTCGGGATTCAGCTTTAGTACTGGATTGAGCTATAACTCTGTTTTTTACTATGCCATAAAATAAGGAAATCACCAAAAAAGAAGCAGAAATCAGTGGTAGATCATCGATCAGTAGGGTTGTCATCCCAATCAGCATTGGAATAAACATGTAACTCTAAAAAAGATTAGCATAAAAGTGAAGTTTATAAAACATCGTACCTTTGAGATATAAGAGAAGATGAAGTATAACAACACAATGAGTGAAATGAGGAGCAGACATAAATTGACGACAATATTTACAATATAAGCGATATCCAGCCGAATGATGGTCAAACAAATAAAACTTTTAACAAGCTACCAACAAAGAGTAGGATCATGAAGTGGTGTACCTTCAGAAAACGTAAGTTTAATATGAGCATCCAAAGGACTAGTATTGATTAAACCACTACGAGTAAGAAGATCCAAAATATATTTGGCTTGTGAGAGATTATAACCATCAGAGTTAGAAGAGACCTTAAGACCAAGAAAGTAACAAAAAGAGCTAAGATCTTTCATCTTAAATTGCTACTAAAGATAAGTCTTAAGGTTAGAAATACCAGTAATATCGTCACCTGTAATAATCATGTCATCCACATAAAGGAACAAGAAGACATAATCATGACTGGTCTTGCAAAAAAATAGTACAGAGTCATAAGAGTTGAAGGTAAAACCAAATTGCATAATGATAGATGAGAATTTAGCAAACCAAGCTCAATGAGCCTGTTTTAGCTCATATAGTGTTCGACGGAGATGACAAACCTATATGGAGAGTGTGGATATCCTGGTGGTGGTTTTATATAAACATTTTTAGCAAGATCCCTATTAAGAAAGACTTTTTTCATATCCATTTGAAATAAATTCCACTGTTTAATTGCAGCGACTGCTAATAAGCTACGAAAGGATGTAAGTCTAGCAACTGGTGCAAATCTCTCCTCATAATCAATTTCATACTCTTGAGTAAAACCTTTAGCCAGGAGACGGGCTTTATGTCTTTCAATAGCCCCATCTGACTTTATTTTGATCTTATATATCTATTTGCACCCGATAATAGATTTATTAGGAAGAAGATCAACCATGTCCCAAGTGTGAGTCTTCTCAAGAGCTTGTAATTCTTCAAACATAGATTGCTACCAAACAATGTCAGTATTGCCCTTTTTATAGTATTAAGGCGTATACAAAGAAATGATGATAGAACAATAATAAAAATCTTGATGGGTAACAGGTAATTCCTTTACCTGATTAGAACAATGAGGAGGAGGAATAGTAAGTGAGATTGAACTATAGGACTCTAGTGTAGGATCAATAGGCAAGTGAGACTACTCAGGAATAGGCCGATCAGCATCAGAAGCATCTATTTGAGGCTCAGACATATTGTCATTGGAAAATAAATGAACAGTAGGATCTATAAAAAGTTTATTATAAGAAGTATGTGATGTGTGGAATTTATATATGAATGTAAATATTTCATGTTTGCGGAAAACAACATGACGAGAGATGCGAAGGTGATTGGAGATTAGATCCCAACAACGATAATCTTTATGTTCAATATCATAGCTAACAATACAAACAAACTTGAGGTTCTAATTTATTCCTTTCGTGAGGATGAAGAAGAACGAAGTAAGCACATCTAAAAACTCTAAAAACTCTGATATTTTGATAGTTTGAAAGAGTGTCATATAGTCATTCATAAAAGTTTGATTATCAATGACGAGGGAAGAAACATGATTGATGGTATATACTGATGTTAATGCAACTTCTCCCCAAAACTTTTCAGGACAAGAGGCAGATATAAGAAGTGCATGAACAATTTCAAGAATGTGTCTATGTGTGTGTTCAACACGACCCGATGACTGATGGTACCTATTTGACTCAGATTAAGAAATGTAATATCTCGATATTCCATAGCATTATCAGTACGTAAAACTTTAACATATTTGGAGAACTGAGTCTGAATCATTTTAATAAAATCAAAATAAATCTTAGATAATTCAGATATATTATACATAAGATAAAGTCATATATAACTAGAATAATCATCCACAAATATAACAAAATGTTTGGATCCCCCCACAGTAATTATTAGTAAAGGTCCCCAAATATTTGAATGAATTAAATAAAAAGATGCCTAAGAAACCGAATCAGTATTATTAAAAGGTAAAACATGTTGCTTAGATAACTGATAAGATAAATAATCAATGTGATTATCAGTTATAAAAACTAAATTTCCACTAGACAATAAAAAAGGTAAACGACCAAATAAAACATGACCTAACCATGAGTATCAAAAACTCAATGGTAAAGATGAAGAAGTAGCGGCAGATTGATAAGAAGATGAGACCCTTGAAGGAAGTTGAAGATAAATGAGCTCAAACAAACAACCAACTTTATGACCAATCCCATGAATCTTTCCCGTTTGTGAATCCTGCACACGACAACCAGAAGAAATAAAGTGTATATCAAAACCAAGTTCACACAATTGACCCAGAGAAGTAAGATTTAAAGTAAGTTTAGGAATGAAAAATATATTTTGTAAGGATAAATTATCTATCAAGATATAACCTACATGCTGAATAGACATAGATGAGCCATGGTTGTAAAAATGACGGGAAAAGGGGAAGATAATGAATGGATAGAAAAATTTATAAGATCAGAGATCATATGATTACAACAAGCTGAATTAAAATACCAAGAAGAATTACCTGCTGACATAGAGGAAGCAGAGACGGAATAATTACTAGATTTAGAAAGGATTTGATGAAGCATGGATTCAAGATCATGAATAAAAGAAGAGGAAGAACTAGTAGTACCATATGTGTCATCAGCTATAGTAGTAGAAAATTGCTTATGATTCTTGAAATGCTTGAGAGAAACATCCTTGGATTTAGTTGAAAACCCTCTATTAGCAGGATTCTGAATACAATCATCATTGTAATGTCTTTATCTATATTTGTGGCAATGTTTATAGTATCGAGTAAGACAGTGAAGAACACCATGTCTTGGCAACTTGCAATAATGACAACAAGGTTTTTGATGTCAAACTACTTAGAATGAATGGTAAGCACGATGTCTGTACGTGGAGGTTGCAATATGGTAAGACGAGTCTCTTCAAAAATAAGTTTAGAGATAGTTTGCTTAAGAGTTGGTAAAGATGATAATTAAGGAGAGATGCACGAGTGGGCTCAAAACTATCAGTGAAAGCCATAAGAAACTGTATCAAGCGCTGGTGATCTTTGTATGTATAAATTTTTTTAGCATTTTCATTATCAGTCCAGATGGGCTCGGAAAGTGCTAGTTGATCCCAAAGAAATTGTATCTTCGAGTGAAAATCAGCAATTGACTGACCAGGTTCCAGTTGTAATTGATGTAGATTATGTAATAAATGATACTGATGAGACAGATCGGAGGTAGTATACCTGTGAGCTAAGAAAGTCTAAAGAGATTAAGCGATGTCAAAGCGACCAAACTGAAGATTGATTGATGAAATTGAGGTGTTACAAATCTAAGTGATGATTTGATGATTTTTACTATCCCAATCATCAATTCATTCATTGTGTTTCTCATCAGTCTCATTTTCAAGTTTTGTGGGCTTTTTATGATCTCTAGTAATATACTGCCATAATTTCCTACATTTGAAAAAACTAGACATTGTTTGGGCCTATAAAATATATTTTGGGCCATCCAAAATAATTTGAATGGGTTAAGACACATCTAATTTCTAGGCATTCTCCATAATTAAGCCAAATAAATAATCTACACTAATAAAAAATAAAGCCCAATAGATAGTACAATTATTCAATAAGAATTACAACAAAAAAAACTTAATGGAAACCCAACACAAACCAATAAAATAGCAGCAACCAAAATACACAAATTAAAGAAGGCCAAATCAGCGAAATCACATGACAACACATAATCTAATAAAATGGCAATAACAATAAAATGAATCACCTAACAGTAATACCAGATTTAAGCACAACAATGCCAAACCAACAATATTGGAGAAAAGAGAGCAAAATCGGAGGCCGAACAGTCTAATTGTAAGCCTCATTCCTACTAATTGAACTCCCTAGCAATAGGGCATAAAGTATGTAATGAAAATACTAAAGTTCATAAATAGTTAAAGTAGAAATTGTTAAAGTTATTCAATGCTCATTTTAATACAAAAAAAAAAAAAGGAGTAAAAGGGTCATTTTACCAAATTAAAAGCATAATATACAACTATAAAGATGGTTAGAATAAGTTAGTTGGGGAGAATTACGAAAGTACACAAAAGTTAGTAGAATAATATGAAAATTATACAAGTTGGAGGATATTTGGGTTAATTTTCAAGTAGTGGCATGTATTGTAATTAATTATCAAACTTTAAGGAAAATTATATAAATGTATGTCTATATATATGTGTGTGTTGTGTCCCAACGCTTAGAAAAATTTTGAGCAAAATAGAGACAAAGAGAGGTGAGAGGGAAGACAATCATAGAAGAGGAAGAAGAAAGCTTTTTTAACCCATTTTCAAGTCTCCAACTAAGCTTTTAAGTAATCCCAAAGCAAGAAGAACAAACCCTAAGCAAACTTGAGGTAAGTTTCCATGAGTTTGATTAAGTTTGATGTTAATTGGGTTTATGTAAAAGTATGAATGGATGAGTTAGTTTTGATATGAGTTTAGATGGAATTTTGAGTTGAAATCAAATAAAGAACTCTACTAGTTTAAGAAGAAAGCTTGGTTTTTAAGAAATCATGCATGAATGATGATTTTGGTCTATGTGAGATAACCCTAAGTGGTGAATTAAGCATGCTTTAAGGAAAAATTAGTTGTAGATTACATGTTTGATGAATTGTCTAAATGAAGTTTTAAATGAAAAACTGGAAAAATTGAAAGAAACAATGGTTGTGTGTGTATGTGTGACTCACGGTCAAAGGGGATTTGTGTGACACCCTTATGCTTTGATGCATTTGGGCTTTAGTTCATGCATATTTGATGATTAGATAAGCTATTAGAAGTGTTAGAATTGAAAAAGGAAAAAAGATAGAGATAGGTAGAGAATTTAAAGCCTAGTTGAAGGGCATTTCAAAATCTCATACCAAATGCATTCTTTTATGTATGAATTGAGTATGTTTGATCATAATTGAGTGAAAGAACATCAAATACGAAAGAATTGAGTTCATTTCATGTTTAAGGTAAATTTTGACACTAAAAAGTGTTGAAAAATAGGCGTTTTTCATAGGTTTCATCTCCGATACTTAAAATTTTTCGAAATCATTTTACGGGTGACCTAAATGAGAGATAAGGAGATGAATGGAGTGAAAACGGAAGTGAAAAAGCCCATGGGTTGGGCTGTGCATACCATTCGGGTTTGGAGAGTCTAAAAAGGGAAAATTTTCATTTCAAGCTCTAGAAAATTATGATGAGTGTATCAGGGTGTTCCTAGTTGATAATAAGTGAGGTTCTTGAAAAGAAATTGGAATTTAAAATCCTTGGTTGAGTTAGAAACTAGATGAGAAGGTCGTAGTCTAAAGATTCATTTCATTGAAAGTTTCAATTGTAGTTCAATGAAGTTCATTCTTGCAAAGTTTGAATGAAAATATGATGTTTAGGTGCGGAACAAGCTAGCAGAGCGAGGGAAACCCATTAGAGCTCGTTGACAAACGTGGATTTGAGGTGAGTATACTAACTCACATTATGTACAATTGTGTAGTTTAATGTAATCTTAATTGTTATCAAAAAGTTTATGAAAAATGTGAGTATGTATTCAAAATAACTTTGAAAGTAAAATGACTTTGTAAAAGTTGAGTTGAAAAGTTTTAGTTTAAAGATTTTAAAAGATAAGTGATTTAGTGCTTAAGGCACTTAGAAGAAAATTTCAAAAGAAAGTTGTTTTGGTGCATATTGCACTAAGTAGAGAAAAAGAGTTTTTACAAGTCTTTCGTATATCCCCTTAAAGTTATGCGTGAGTTAGCGCTACGGTGAGCGATGTAGAAAATTTCACTCGTAGTTGCTCAGATGTTTAGTTAGCATGTCACTACATATTGCGACACAGAAAATTCCGCAAACGTAGTTGCCCAGATTTTTATATAGTGTCTTGCGTTACAATTGCGATGCAGTAAATTTCGCACGTAGTCGCCAAGCCTATATAGTAGCTCCATCACTGTTGGCGATGTAGAAAATTTCGCTGCATAGTTGCTGAGAAGTATCAGTAAGGTCATCGTCAGTGTCAGTTAAAAGTGCCACATGACATCAAAGTTAAGGGCAGGTACGAATGGTGCTTTCAAAAGAAAAGAATTTTGTGATGATTTATATCATTTCATTGAGTTTATGATTGGATAATTGTAAGATATTAAGTTGTTGGAAATTATTGATTTTACGTTGAGTTTACATTGTTGTTTCTATTTGATTGCATAAAACCTCTACAGGTACCAACACGGAAAATCAAATTCAAAATCGAAGTAAAAGAACTCCTTCATCGCAATAGGTGGGCGAAAATTTTGAAGACCATATTGTATCCATGTGTTTGTATATTTGTCCATATTGACGACTAAACGTTATCTGCATATTGTTACATTTTGTGTGAAAAACGTTTAAGAATATACATGATGATGTTTTGAGATGTAGATGTCTTGAAAAATTTTTATGATATAAAAATACTTGCTTATTACTTGTGACTTGTGAAAAATGATGGTATGATTGTGAAAACCTATATTTGTGAGAAAAGAAGTTGGGTTGTAAATGATGCATTTTGGGAGTGTTTATTTCAAATTGCAGGAATTTTAGGAAACTTTAAAAATGCAGTTGTTATATTGCCGATTTTTTATTAAAATGGTTTTAGATTTGAAAATCGAATAGTCGCTTTTATGAGAAATAAAAATTTTAAATTTGACAAACCAACCTAATTAGTTGTAAAATAGGGATATCAAATTAGTTTTAAAACAAGATTAAACGGGCAAGTTCAGGGTTCGCTCCACGCATTCCATTTAGTAGATCAGTCGAGCTTAAGAGCGGTTTGTTAGAGTGCCCGGCGAGACCCTTCAGATAAAAGTCTAGAGAAGATTCGGATTGGGTCCCCGTCACCAGAAAACTAGAAAACAGATGCGACGGAAGTGGAACGGTGCCGGTAGCATGTCAGAGGTGATGAAAATAGACTAGAACAGACCGACAGACAACGAAAACGGCAGTTGGTGTGGCAATGACTGCTCAGGCGACTTCGGAATGCGTGTGACAACAGCGACAGTGATGGTTTGGTGATGACAGCAGTGACAGTGATGATTTGGTGGTGCAACGATGTGGTTTGGTAGTGTAAGACATCAGCTTGTGATGTGTTGAAGAGAAAGATTTTACCAAAGATAGGAGCAACTATGATGATAGTGCAATGATAGTGAATAAAGGTTAGGAAAAAAATTTTCTAAACTCTAAACTCTGATATCATGATAAATATGAATTGAATATATATTTCATTGTGTTTTTAATATACAATGTAAAGCCAATTTATAGGTTAAAGGACATATTACAAAAATGGAAACTAGAATAATATATTACAATAATGGTAATGGAAATATATTACAATAATGATTGATGGATTTACTTAATACAATAACATATATAATATAAATATATTTGTACATGTATATATGTATGTTTGTATATACATTGGTTAAATATACATACACTAGAAAAAATAGAAGAGCTTATGTTTGAGAAATTCGATATAGGAATTTCATCTTCTCTTAATTATTAGAATATTTAATAATGACATAGCTTTGTAGCATTAAGCAGCCCAAATTTATGACTATATCTCCCGCTACAGACCAAATAAAGCTATAATTAAGAAAAAAATTGATGTTTTTTTTTTTTTTTTGGGAAAGACAACAAAGATTGATGTTTCTGACCGATTGTTAATCAGTTAATCTTACACATGGTCTTAGTTATCTAGGGCAATTTAATCACCTACACTTGTCAATTGTCGCATCATTCATTGTCATTATTTAGATAATTGAACCTTTAGAAACACGTTTGACGATTATATACAATGATTAGATAGATATTGAATTAGGTTATTGAAAAATTAGGTTAATATTATGCGACTATATACATTGATTAGATATATATTGAATTAAATAATTAAAAAATTAGGTTAATATTTGAGCATGCGCGTATTAAATTAATAAACTTTTGCTTATTCTTGATGTGTAATGCAATCCTATATCAGTCAATAGGATTTGATGGCTGTTTCTTTATGCTAGCCAGCTAATAATTTCACTTCCCTATTACGCTATAGGTGTATAAACTCTTACAGATTTCTTCTCTGCTGACTAAGCTTTCACATGGAGTCTCATCTTATTATAACCACTCACCTGCATCAATATATGTGAAAGAGCGGTGCAAGTGTTTAAGTTGCAGACAGGCAGTAGTACTAGATGTTTCCCTACCTATGGCTGCAAATCCATCCTAGATTTAAGTGGCTTGATTAATACGCTTCCTCTGTTTATCTCAGGTTGGTTTCTATGTCTTCAAATATAGTCGAATCAATAAAAATATCATGAGGAGAAATTGTCGTTTTTGTGTATGTATATAATCATCAGCAATTCAAAAGCTATGTATGGTAAAGACATCAACTAATAATAATCACACTAAAGAAGGCAATAAAGTACAAATTAAACGCAATCTCAAATGAAAATATTCAAAGTATTTTGGGCTTGTGTCATTTAATCTGGATATAACTTATTGTTCAAGAAAAAAATGGTAGAAATAAATTCTAAAAAATACTTTATTTTAGTGTTAAAAAATTATAGTTTTTATTTAAATAAATTTTTTTAGCTGTTAGAATTAATCTAGGGTTTGGGAAAAAGACACATGCATGGGTTGAACTAGTGTTAGAGTCGTGAGCATAGCCTGGACCGATCCTATTTTGTCATTTTCGACCAGCGTCTTTGACAGAATGAATGACTTTAATAAATAAAAGACTAGGGGTACGCAATAAGGCTTATAAAGGAGAAAAAAATTACTATAGAAAGTAACTTTTCTTTTCATGTGCCAATAATGAACACTTATCAACAACGCTTCAAATCGGCAATCAAACCAAGTAATTGGATAGAAGAGTAATAATTCCTGAACAATTTTCCATGAGACTGTTACTAGATATCAAATCACCTATATATTCATGAGTACATGATGCCACTAAAACGCTCCATTTTCACAATGACAAATGTGAAGCACAATTAATGGAGAGACTTGGCACTGCATTTAATGTATTGTTTAATATAATTAGAAACCATGAAATGGGCTTGGAAGTAGCCGTATCCAATTAAGGATTCTTAGGGTTAACAGGATCAGGACAATGACCTTCTTCATCTGGGTTATCTGTGCCCACTAACTGTCTACAAGTGACTTTCTTTCAATACTGTTCATGGCACAAATTGTAAACAAATATTAAATTCGCTTTTTCCCCAACCGTTGCTAAATTGTACCACGCCTCTTACGGAGACAAGCATATGGAAAATGCATAAAAATGCAGTAGTTTTACAAAATTTTATTTTTATTTTTTCTATGTAGGATCTTGTTTGGATCGTTCAAGACAAATGGCCATGGCCCCTTGGCACACTCCGGTATATTTATTTTAGTACTTGATTACAATGGATAAAAGTGATTTTTGGATTCAATATAAGACTTCTTTTCAAAAACACCTCTTCATGTCCTCCTTTTTTTTTTTTTTTTAATTTGAAGTAACTTCTTGATGTCTTAATTAATTTTATTTTTATTTTTAAAAGAAAATTACTTCTAAATGCACTGTAACAAGTCAATGAAAGGTAGTAGGTTATGTTGGTCGGTTAGAGAAATCAATTAAAGACTGTACAGTCCACCTGTGTCTGAGGGGACCTTTATTCTAAAATGTTGCAACAATGTAACAATCTGGGCCATGCACAAATGATATATGTTTAGTTAGAAGAATGTGGGCTGCATTTAGCAAACACTTTGTTGCTGCAACACCAACAAGCAGGCCAATACAAGAAATCTCATTGCAGCCGAAACATGCCATGTGAGTCGAGTACGAGGCCTTTAGTTGATGCTATTTTATATTTTATAAGTATGTACCCATGCCCAATGTGAAACTTTCTGTGTAAAGTTCATAAACTGCATAGAGAGTGAGAGTTTTAGCTTGGAGTGCAGCTTATAGATCTGATTCTTAAGATCAATTTAAAAATGAAAAACCTTTGTTAAATTGAAGAGTTTAACTACCTTACCCAATCACTAATCTTATCTCTCAATTGGAACCCTTGGATTAATTGTAAGAGTAATTATTGAAGCCAATCCAATAACTTCAATTAAAATGTAAGATTAGTAAACCAATCTAAGGGCTCTAATTGAAGGATAAAGTTAGTAAACCAATTTAAGAGTTCCAATTGAAATGTAGATTAGATCCAAATTATATCGCACTTTTTTTGTTTTTTTTTTTTTAATTTATCCTAGTTGTTCCAATTGAATTCTTAAGGACTGCCAAGCGCTACATCTTGTTAGTCTTGAATTTGACGCTAGCTAATCGGACATAGATTTGCCATTTAGGCATATATGAGAAAAACTAACTAGATATTACTGATTTTGAGTTCCATGTAAATGTTTCTTCATGTATCGACGACATAAGATGGAATATGATACATGCTGTCGAGTCTAAAACCTACTAAGCATGATAAGTAAAAAAATTACCATTGTTACTTTAATTGATTATTTATGTTGAACATGGGAACTTTGCTTTAGAAATCAAAACTCTTTTTTTCTTACCCATATAAACTCCCATATTTAAAAATTTGCGAACTTTCAAAGTAAATGATTAGTGTTGGTTCATTAATTTCCCTTGAGATTCTCACATTGGATGGTTCTCTTCATCTTCGTCACACAGCCACCATTAAGAATTAATAAACAAATGTATTCTCATAAAGCACCCAATTAAACATTGTAAAGGTATTAGCTTCTCACATGATTCTAATGAGAACACACCATCAAAAAAAAATTAGGAATCTGTCCCCAACAGTAGCCATCTAGAATGATATTAGACCCAAAAAAAAAAAAAAAAAAAAAAAAGCTACTTAGGCAACTTCAAATTTCTCAATTTAATACAAAAAGTTAATCTTTAGCAAGATTATTTGAAGGATTTGTTAATCATTCAAGATTTATTCTAATCAAAGAATGTTTAGCTTCAATCATACATGTCTACTCCTTTTTGTCAATGATGGCCCCTCCAGATGCATGCTTGGTTATAATGCTTCTCTATTTCTTGCTTCTCATCTCTTTTGCTTTTCTAGCCTGTTATGGTTAGAGGAGCTAAAGTGGTGGCCCTGGACAGCTCTAGCAAGTAATCCTCATACTTGGCTTCAAGTTACGGTTTTGATTTAAAGATACAAAAGGAGAGAAGGGGCATGTTGATGACTTCATGCTGCTATTGTGGTTAGCATGTGTGTTCTCTCTCATTGAATCTTGGTGGGGGGGTTTCTCCAATCAAAATCTGTCTATCTATGAACTCTTTTATTTCCAAGTAGGACCCCCTTTTTTCTTTCACTTGTTTTGCACGTCCATGTTCATATATTTATGAACATTAGCTTATCCTTTCCAACTGTAACATCCCATCTGTTTCGTTTTCTTTTTGGAGGACATATACAAGCTGTACTTACCAGTCACTGCCTTGTATCATCAGCCCCATAAATGTGTTATAATCATTTATCGGAAAGCTCTCTTGTAAATTATCATTTTAACATTTATTTTAGTAACATATATCAGCGAAATATTTTGAACAATAAAAATAATATGAAGAGTAGGAATCTGACTTGATTTTGTAAGACCTATCTGTATATATAATTATAGAATAAAACTATAGTAAAGGCACATGTTAACCGATCACAGGAATACCAGTTACAGTACCTATCAGCCAAAGAAGAATCCTTCCAGTAGTATCGGCCATTTACCCTACTTCCCTCCACAAAATCTTTTATTTATTTATTTTTTTTTCTAAAGATCAACCCCAATGAACGGTCATGAGATAAGGAGTATAACTTGTGTGTTTCCCTCCTTTAGTCTAAATATTAATACATCAAACTCTATGCTGTCGCTTTGTAGCGATGGGCATGGACCATGTTTAAAGTATCCACATTATTATTATTATTATTATTATTATAAGATTGATATGATGGTGATTTAGAATATTTACTCAAGTATTCATGCATGTTAAGAGTTATTTATATCACTAAGTAACTACCCTTTTTTTCTCATTCTTTATCAGCTTCATCATCTCTAAGATACAGTACTTAGCTTTGTAATTGCAATATGGCTACCAGTTTCAACCCAACACCTTCTGAGGCACATCCTGAAACCATGGACTTCCTCTCTCATGCATGGTGTAACTTTGCAGTTCAAACTCTGCAACCTGCAGAGCTACAAGAACGATCCATCGTTCTCCTAGACAACCCGGATAACAAATTTGCAAGTGACACAACAGTTCCATTTATAGTGAGTTAGAAACATTGCTTATTGTATTTGATTGTTTTCTTGCATATATATATATATATATACACACATGCATGCATTTTTGTTTTATTGTGTCTTGAAGAGAAATGACAAGAGAATTTTGTGTCTTGCAGAAAATGGACAAGAGCTTGAAGATGGATGATGCAGATTTTAAGTCTTTACCACCATGGAAATCCAATGATGTGAAGGTATATGTATATGTATATATATTACAGCAGACACGTAGAGTGCCAAACCATTTTCTTGTTTGTTTTCTGATAAATGGAAATTGACACTTATTCATGATCAAAACTTATTTGTTATCTTTCAGTCATGGATTTGGATGCAACAAGCGATGCATCCTGAATTGAACTACAACAGCTGTTTCAGGAAGAAATGGGTAAGTTTTCACAGTTTTTCCTGATCCTCTTGTGTTACAAGAATATTTTCTCGGAAAACCAATGACGGAAAGAAGATTTTATATTTCAATTCTTGATGCAGTTGCCATGGAAAATGGTACCATTTAAGACAGTTTCAATCAAGAAATGGTTGAGAGAGTTCAAGCAAAAGAGGAAGGAGGAAGAGAGGCTACAAAAAGCTGAAGTGCATGCAGCAGTTCAAGTGGCCGGAATAGCAGCTGCACTGGCAGCAATTGCAGCTGAAAACTCGAAAAGAGATGACAATTCTAGCACAACCAAGGAGACTGCAGTGGCCTCAGCAGCTGCTTTGGTTGCAGCACAATGTGCACAGGTTGCAGAAGCCATGGGAGCTAAAAGAGAGCAGCTAAGCGGCATAATAGGCTCTGCTATGAGTGGTACAAGTGCAAGTGACATCTTAACACTTACTGCAGCAGCCACAACATGTAATTTCTCCTATAACTTAGAAACGCATGACAATTATACTTGTACTTTGCTTGGGAAAAAAGTTATCAATGTGATGCCAAGATGACCGAGATTAATCATTATTAATCAGTAGACCTTGTTTAAAATAAGCATTCTACTAACCTTACTATATTTTCCATTTGTTTCAGCATTAAAAGGAGCAGCAACACTCAAGGCAAGAACAGGATGCAAGAACAGACTCAATGGTAGAGCACCGGTGCTGCCAATCGAAGACAACAATGATGTCGATTTTGATTTCAAGAAGTGCAGATCAATACTTGCTCATGGAACTGAGCTTGGCATAGAAACATCAGATAGTTAATTTTGTTTATGTTACAACTTAAATTCATTCAATTACAAGTTGTGGCTCTTGCTTCTCATCTTCTAAGACTAATTTTGCTTCTTGGTTTTATGTATTTTGTGCAAACAGGAAAGTACATGGTGAGATCAGTGTCCATCATCCTAGACAGTCAAGCAAAGGTATGAATAAATTCATATTAGCATGTATATAAAGCAATTTCTCAAGAATCAAACTAGTGAAATGTAGAACTTGCAATATCTTTTCCTTTTCACTCAAGTAATTTTCTTAGAAACCAAACAAGTTGGTTTAGCAACAGCCATAAACTAATGTTTGATTCTTATTTTGTTTGATTCTTATTTTCCAACTTTACAGGTTATTCTCAAAATAAGGAAGCTTAATCTGTTGAAAAGCAAGAAGGAAAGTATGTTTCACTTAAGTGATTACTTTCACACTAAGTAAAGATTTACTGATTTTAAAAGTATTCAAGTTCATTTGAAAATATGATTAACCATGCTAATCATTCTTGATTCATTTTAGGTGTCATACTTGACCTGCACACCGAGTTGTACAGAGATTCAGAAGCTGATCAAGACACTGATACTTGTTATCTTGTAGTCCTGACTACAAATTTGGGCACAACTAAGCTAGACATGGCGGATGATTACCAGCAGTGCAAGACATGGGCAACAACCATTAATCATATGCTTATGCTTTCTACTTCTTTCGCAAAATATGAACTTCAATTCTACAAAAACTAAAGCTGTTCTGCTCTGCTTCTGATGATTTAAATCATTTTGCATATTTTGTACTAATAAGTTGGTGTAATTATAATCAATTATATTACAGTTTTTGTTTGATACTTGAATCTCCAGCTTTCTCTTTTATTTATTTACTTTTTTTTTTGGTAACTACTAAGTTTTGTTTTGTATTTTAGTACACTGTCCTGTTTCTGCATAGAGGCACATTGAATGCATGGTTGCGCGGTATGCAGATATGTATTGAGAGTATCATTGATTATTATTCCAGCATTTGAAAGAACTACATACACTCAAATGCTTAACAAGTTATGTGTTAAGTTGATCATATCAATGTATTAATGTATTTCATGCTACTTGAACTTTATACCATACATATACAAGGCTCTGCCAATGATATTGAAGAAAAATGAATGTTCAACACTTAAAATGATATCCAATATCATTACTGTTCATGTTTAATCCAAATAGCTTGTGTGGCCCTTCATGAGGCAAATATGTATGACACTTGAAGGCTAGTTTGTTGATATGCTAGATAAATGTCAACCTTAGATGTGGAATATGAGAGTTTAAGCATCAGAAAGAAATGTTTCTGAAAGGTACTTCTCTTTTGGTCCTAGAAGGTTTGATCAAGCTTATGATAAACAATCACAAATAAAACATACAAAACATCCCCAAAGAAAGCATTGCTTGCCCAGGAAAAAGTTAAAACTTCTTAAGCAAATCATCTAGACAGTGCTAATTTTGTGAAAACATTGAAATAGTTGAGGGTATTCTTAGTCGGTAAATGAGACCGATGAACAACTTCTTGACTGATTTTAGCAACTATGAGCTTGATTGTAATTGCCTTTTTTCTGTAGATTTCTTTCTCTGATTTGCTTTTCCTTATTTCATGTCACAACATGTGAATTAGCAGTTGTGATGTCTGCATACTCCAAAACAATCAAACAGATGACAAAAGATCATAATGGAAAGCACAGAAGGATGAAACCATTGAAAAGATATGCAATTACTGTAAAGTCAAATCAGAATTATTACCCATATTTGTCGCACAATTATTTGTCTAAGCAACTCTGTAGATACATAGAAACAAGTATGCAACTTTATGCAACAAGTGAATGGAACTCACATTTCATGTAATAGTTGAGTTGCTGAGAACACTTACCATTATATCCCATTGTAGTTTGCAAGGCTTCTCAGAATATAAACTTGTTATTTTAGTTTCATAATTTGCTCTATAGATTTCAGAAACAAGGTTTCGACGTCAACCTGCTTACATCCAGGAATGATCCTTCGAAGAGTATGCAGATTCCTTTTTACCGAAAGGTTAACAAACTTCACCTTCTTTCTCACTCTCAGACAATTCTTCTTCTTCATTTGCTTTCTTTTATTCATCAAGAACAAGCCAGCTCTTCTCATTATAACTGAAATTCAAAGTACAATGAGGTATCAAGGCATTAAAGTTCAGTGAAAGAAAGGTGTTTATGTAGATGGGTTAATAAACCACTTGCAGACTAATAAATTTTAAAGCTCAAGATGGGAAAGATATGGAGCAATGGTTGAAGAGGTCTTGTCAGTTCACTTTCTGATTGCGGACATGTCGATTTGTTTAGGAATAAGCATTAAATCTTTATCTCTCATAAAAATTTGACATAGAAGTAGTACTAACCTAATGAGAGAAGTAATGAACTGGCAGTCAAAAGTTGTAGCTTGCTCAGGACCAACTCCCGCATAATAGGATAGACAAAAAGCATATGGCATACTACACTCAGACAACTTAAATGTCACATGAAGTGCATATGATATGCATTTCAAATTCTCAGACTAGATAGTCTACATGCCTGCGAGCAATTAGTAAAAATACATTGCTAGTGTTATTTCCTTCAATCTGAGAATAGGTCAGGAAAGAATCATCAGAAAAATTTGTATCATGAATCCTATTATTGTAACTGTTCACTGTTGGTCCATTTTCTTTCATCAAGATCATGCTTATTGTTCAACAGTACTCATTTAAAACATTATGGTTAGAGCAGTCAGTGGTTCATGAAAGAGATATCTGAAATTTAAAGATGTCAGATAGCAAAGAGAAATCATAGTGAAAATCTTTAACTGGAGCCTGGATGGTGACTGCAATGGACAGGACCACATATAGTGTTTGGTCAGTGGGGATGCTTTCTGCATATTCCTATCCCCTGATCTCATTTCTCTTTATCAAAATGTTCTTCCTTTTACTTTTTTAAGAAAGTATAAAGACTATTGTAGCCCCATTCCAGATATTAATCTCCCAAACAACCAACTATTTTAAGTTTTGTTCTACTTCTATGTACTCATCTGCACATTCTGAACAAGGCCGAATCTTAGACCTTTCAGGTCTCTTTCTAATGTGACAAGTGAAGACTAAGTGCCAAAAACTTTGGTTGGCCTATACCATCCTACATGTTCTATTCAATCTAGCAATTTGGCCACCCTAAATGTCAACAGTTTAACTTGTTCAGTTGTTGCTCTGTCACAAATTATTATCGATGCCACGATCTATAACTATGACTATGAGCCTATGCATGTAAGTGCATACATAATGTGGTCCTTGCACAGCTTTTCTCCCTTTCAGCTATCTAATCTGGACACAAGTGGGTCTAATTTATTCAAGACACTAACTAGAATGGCTTGAGTTTGATTTTCATGCTGTGTCAAGTCACTATAACAAGGCAATATCAGATGAGAATGGATAAGCTATTGAGCCTTTTCATTATGGGCAAAGTGCAACTGAACTGGTGTCAGTATGCTTAAGATTCAAAGAATGTGCGGCTTATGAACCAAGTAGGCCAACTTGCTATAGTTTTATATACAACTTCATGTTATGTGTTCACTGCATTATATATTGAAGTAGAAATAGTGTTATTGAAACAGTGCTGTGGTGGCAACATCTGTCTGAGGGAATTAAACTCTGCAGAAGAATTTCCCATTTTTATATTATATCTATTGCATGTATTCATCCCTGCTAACATGAGAAGCCTGAATGATCAGAAGAGGTCCATTCTACCGCATAATTCAGAGTTTCAGTCTCATTGCTGATCTCTCCAACTTGTTATTAAAGACTTAACTTGCATGCAAAAATTTAAAAAAAATTAAAAAAAAAAAAAAAAAAAAAGAGGGTGCAAAGATATATATACGAATAATGATATTAATAAAGAACTAGATATGGATTCTGGCGTACTGCCTACTTCTGAAAGATATGCCTTTCATCACCAGAGGAAGTACTAGTTTACAGTATCATTCCTACATAATATATGTCGGCTAGGCCAGTTATAATTGACAAGAGGAAATGAACACGACAGGATGATGGGAGAACTAGCTGCATATACCTGCAAAGATTGCAGATGAAAAGAAAGAATGAGAAGTTATTCAAATGGATTCAGGAATGGCTCCATGATAGGTAAAGATAAAGGGCACATGAACACTTGGTCAGTATGAGACAATAGTACAGCCTAGCCTATTGTTGAGAAATAGCAGACCACCTAACTCCAAAATCTATTTGTTATACCAACAAATGGCTAGGCCATCAAGGTGATGGTAGAAGATGCCAGGAAACCCCAGCCACTCCTGGATGGATGACTTATGGCTGTTTTATGGGTTGCTCTAGTCAACCACATCTTCAAATTCGAGCAGTACTACATAGAGGCATTTTTCAACACAATTCCTGAAATTTCATTTGTCTAATAAGGTTATTTCCTCTGCAACATTTACTCAACGTTTTTTCCAAGTAAATAAAACCAAAATGATAACAGCCAAGGGCCAAAAAGAAACTTTCAAGAGTCATATTCCAATATCTGAAATCAAAGTTGAGGAAAAGTGAACACCATAATACAGTAATTTTTCTTTTCTTTTCTTTTTACTTCAAAATGAAAACAGCAAATAATAAGCAAGCTTTTTCCACTAAAAGAATTGTGAAATATTCCTAATACAAGTACAAAATAGTTAAATATTAGGGTTGTAACTACTATGTCAATGATCTTTAAGGAATTACAAAATAGCAACATACAGTTGGCCAATATAATCCTCTCAAGTCTCAACTATTATACTACGAGGTTTCGTTGTTACAAACATCCAGCTACCAAAATTGTGCTCTCAAAATGCCAGTCTACAATAGCACAAAGCCAAGAAAAGATCTTATGAAAGCAAATAAAAATCAGATTATGAAAACCGGTTGAAAGGAGAACAACTGTCACTCATAGGCCAAAGCATATACAACTACTGATGCTTGAAGACCGCGGTCCACCCTGAAGTGAGCGTGGAAAAACCTTTGCGTCTGGCATAAGAATAACATTGAGCTTAAAAATAAGAGATAGCCAACGCTAAGAGCACCACGAAAAAATTAAAAGATAATCCAATAATACTTAAAAAGACAAGTGTAAACACGTACCTCTCTGAAAGAATATGAAATAAGTAAATCCCTCAATGGTCTTTCTTCTGATTCAAATAGCACAACATGACTAGGTAAAGACCCATTTTTTGCAATTTCTGATGTAAAACCAACAGGATCCATCATGAAATGATCCGACTCAGCAAGGATTTCTTTCTCTTCTCTGTTAAACAGAGCACCAGACCCAAAATTTTTAGAGAAGGCAAACTGCAAATCAAGACAGGAAAATAAGTCCATTCCAACTGAAACGCCAAAGCACAAACCTAGGTGAGCAGTCCAGAAAACGCATGGGCAGGTTGCAATGCAGAGTAGAGTAGTAAGGTGTAGCATGACAAGGCATTAAGAAAAGGATACTTTTCACTTTGTCATTCAGAGCTTCTTTAGATAGATAGTTCATCACATCCTCAGTTCCTCTCTGTCAAGCATGCTTGAAGGTAAGCAACAACCAAGATAAAAATAAAATAATATGACAATTCCATTAGAATAACTTCTGATTTGAGGATTCTTTCCTGAATATATAATACATTACTGCAGTTACCCAGATAGAAAAAGAACGAGATAAACAATAAGAAAATTTATTTAAACAACTTTGAAAGAAGCAACTACAATATTCTTACATATATATATATATATAGGAAACATTAGTGTAAAAGTAATAACAGATGTTAAGCGTATGCATTGAGTAAAATGTATAAGGCAGTAAACTTCTGTTCATTGACAGTGTAACTGATGTACCTGATGAACCAAACTCATGTAGAGGGCCATGGGGATATTAGAAGCAAGCAAGAAGAAAACAGCAAGTTGTGGTTTTGAGGGCCATTTAACACGAATGTTTGAAGAACCTTTCTTCTCACTGTTTAAAAAATCAGCTCTATCCATCACGGCTAACGAATATCCAGAGAACATCATAGCTATTGGAAGCACAGGAAGGACAAACCTGTAGATTTAGCATAATTTAAGGATAATTAGCATAATTAGATGACAGACAGGACTATGTCCTCACAATTTGAATTGCTTTCAAAAGGTTGCAGTTACCGGAATTCCTTGTGACCTAACACACTATAAAGTCCTAAAACCCATGCGATTAGGCCAGAAAGCTTCCAACATTTAGACTTGACGATGCCAGCTATGGTAAATGGCAAGAAAGTGAAGACCATAACAGTAAATCCCTGAGTGAAGTACCAGTGCCACTTGTGAGTTCCATAATAATCTCCACCAGAAGAAAGAAAATTGAACTTCAGAAAATTAAGAGGTACTAAAATCCACGTGCCATACATCATACGGTCCAATAAACATGCAAGTCCAAGCACCAAGACCCTGATACCACAGGCAGAAGTGTAAAGAATTGAGATCACATAACCACCCACAATGTTGATGAGTGTGCTCATGAGTATGTTTTCTGCTAAGAGGACCCTAGCACTTACCCCAGAAGTACATAAGGATAAACTGTGACAAAACAAAAACAATATTGGAAACAGTGTCATAATCCAACACTGGTGCAAAAGTCAATGAAAACTTTGTGAGTGTGTGGGTGTAGATGGGGTAGCCGGCACATTGGGCATGGGTGTGTAGAAGAGGGTGTGTGAGAGTTCAAGTAATCTGTGAAGGTTTAAAAAATGAATGAACTTCTTTATGGCTTGTCACTAAGCTTTGATTCCCACACATTAAACAAATTTCAATTGCCTGAAAATTCAATGATCCCCAAAAGGGGCTGCCTCTAAAATGTTATTCATTAATGGATCCTTAAAGAGCCTAATATATGAAGGATAAAAGATTCACAAAAGTCATAAACAATGTATATTGAGGACTAGAAACAGAAATATGTATTAATACCTACCCAATAGGGATCGCCTCTAAAACAATAAATCTCAGTTTATCACGAGTGACAAACAGTTCAAGAAGGCCAACATACACCCATGTAATAGCGCTTGTCGGTCGAATCGCACAAGCTAATGCCGCCACAGCCAAACCCCACTTCCTTGAACCTTGGGAAACTTTGCTGGAAGAAACTCTCATATGGGGCCAATAGTATAGGCCAACAAGGGTAAGAACAGTCTCCAAACAATTTGAAAATGTACGATTGATACAGAAAAACATAAACCAATTTGCCAATTGAGAAAACAGCTGCAGTAGAGTTAAGGACATACACTATCATTCATGTCACGATGTGCATTATGATGCCTTCTCTTTTGAATACCAACTCAATGATAAATTCCAAAAAGAAGAAGAATAATAACATCAACATAACTACAGATCCAGAAACAACAGATAAAAACAGAAATAAAAAAAGGATACAGCCCATTTTGCGACACGATCATTGAAGAGGGCATTTGACAATTTGTACAAGTATACATCACCAACTGCAGAAAATATGGACTGGAACAGCCGTGGAGCTTTTACCTACGAAGCATAGACCAGGGATATATAAGTGCACCTTTGAATAAAACAAACACAAGCACCACTGCAACCGCTTCATCAATGCAGGTTCACCTTAGTTATAAAATGTAAGGTAAGTAAAAGGAAAGTAACAGTGTGTCTCTAAAGAAAACACTTGAATGTGTATAAAAGCATCTGTATTGGACAATTATCCTGAAACATGTGTTGACATTAATTTTTCATGGAATTAATATGCAAGAAGCAAATAGAAGTCATGATTTTGTAACGAAAAACCAATCATAATTGAAAAACCAGATCATGCACAAATTCAAGAGCTGGGGAGAAAAAGTGAATAATACTACAAGATAATATGACACGTTCCACATATATCTTCAAAGAGCTAAATTGCCAAAAACATGACCAACCACAGATTTAGTGAAACTGAAAGCAAGCATTATGCCGACAAATATGTTAGCATACCGATTAATCATAGACATTAACTCTCTCAACCAAAGCCATGCCAAATCGTTTATTATCTAACATAAACACGTATCCCTATAGTAAATGTCAAAATGACCTATTCCATACACATTTAAACACACTGAACACATCACAATGCTTACCATGAACCATGGAAAATCAAGATGCAATATAGCAAGAATTTTGTAAAGGATAGCAAACAGCATCGGATGCACATAACTTCGAATGCCTTCCTTCCATTCCCATGTCAAATGTCCATACCTGTCCATTTAATCAATCAAAACACACAATCGTTACCACTAAATGCATTACACATCACATTAAGCAACTAATTCAAAAACACTTCCAGTGCTTCCAAAATCAAAACTTTTTACTATTTCCTCTCTCACAAAAAAGAAACTCATAAGCAATTTCCTATTAAACCCAAAATCAAAGCACTTCCAAAAAATCAAAACTTGCCCACAATTTCTTTTCTCATTAAACATAAATCAACAAAACACACAAACGTTACCATTAATGCATTGCACATCATTAAGTAACCAATTCAAAAACACTTGCAGTGCTTCCAAAATCAAAACTTTCCACTATTTCTTTTCTCATAAAAAAGAAACTCATTAGCAATTTCCTATTAAACCCAATTCGAAAGCACCTCCAAAAAATTCAAACTTGCCCACAAAAGAACAGACCATCGCCAGTTTCCCACTAAACCAATCTTCAAAAATGAAAAGAGAACTCTCTAAAACAAATCAAAAGAATGTAATGATTACCCAAAAACGATGCGGTGGGCAACTTCAAGGGCTTGCCAGTGCTCATCTGGGTTGAAGTAAGTTTGTATGAGCAGAGCATTGGCTACTCTAAAGGCCAAACACGCCGCATATATGGACTTGTCCGAGAAGAACAAGTCGGAGCCTGGTGGGGATTTGATTCTTTCATGTGTTGTTGATGTGTTAAGGTTTGCACCAACATGTCTCTGTCTCATTCTTGTTTCTCTGTCACTGCGAATTGAACTCAACGGCCTCACAGATACCAAATTCCACTTAATTTTTCATCTACAGAGCTGAAAAAAGAAAAAGGAGAGGGACATATTCATTTGAATGAATTGCGCAACCACTCGCGAGTAGGGGTGGGCGTTTTTATCCCAATCCTACTAACCCGACCCAACCCTATCATTTTTATGAGCTTGGGTCGGTTTACACCTTAAAACATACCCGACTCGAGTTGAAATTCTATAACCCGACAGCATCTCGGGTTGGTTCGGGTTTTCTGAATAACCCGATAAACTCGAACCGACCCGATAGTATATAAAAGATGACATAGATCCCAAGCTGCTCCACTTTAATTTCCACCCATTTTTCTCACATTTTCTCTCCTCTGCCGCCGCTCCGCTCCACTCCGTCCGTCGCTTCTCATTTTTCTTCATCCACTCCATCTGCCACCGATCGATGTCGCTCAACGACGCCGCTCCACAGGTACCTGTTCTCCTACTTATTAAGTTGATTTTATGTAAATTGAGATTTTTTTCCCTTTGATTGTATGTTTATGTTATAGGGGTTCTTGATCTTTTTGAGTTAATGTGTTTTACATTGCTTTTAGATGATTTAATCCATAAGTGGTTCAATGTGTGATAATGTTGATCTGGGTTGTTTTCAATCTGTCGAAGCTTTATCATGTTTGATCTGGATTGATTTCTTGTGCACTAATCGTTTTTTCATGTTAAAACTTTCTCTTTCTTTCACTGATAAGTTTTGATTTAATATTTTGGTATAGGGTTTGATTGGTCTGTATTTTTTTTTTTTTTTATTGTGCTTCTGGTTTTGATGATTGGTTTTGTGTGTGTGTCTTTGTTGTTGAGAGAACAAAAAAAATGCTTTCTGAGGGTTGAGTTTGGTGCATTGACGTCTTTTCTGGTGGATTTTTTGTAGGAGAATGCAGGTGAACAAATGGGGGTTTTGAATTTGGTTGATGAGTTTATGTGGGTTTGATTGGTTTTGCTTTTGGTTTTGATGATGGGCTTGTGTGTGTGTCTTTGTTGTTGAGAGAACAAAAGGGAAGCTTTTTTAGGGTTGAGTTTGATGCATTGATGTATTTTTTGGTGGATTTTTTTGTAGGAGAATGCATGTAGACAAATGGGGGTTTTTGAATTTGGTTGATGAGTTTATGTGGGTTTTGAATTTTTTATGATGTTTTTGGTTTTGATCTAACAGTGATGGAATCATCAAACATGGATATAGATATGACTCAACAAGTGTCTGCTGATCTTCTTGCTTTTGCCAGAATGTTGTTTTTCTTTCTTTTTTTATTTTTTTGGTGCTTTTGCTTTTGTGTCAATCAGTTTAGTTGATGTTAGTTGATGTTTGTTTGATGATTGGATTATTTGAATTTGTGGGGTTTTTGCAGTTATCAGCTGGAAGCATTGGATATGGCTTTTACGAAGAATACCATTGTGTTTCTGGAAACTGGTTCTGGCAAGACTCTTATAGCAATCATGCCATATCTTCTCGGAAAGCCATCGCCTTATGTTATTTTCTTTTTATACTTCAACTAATTTCCAACCCAGTCAACTTAATCCAATCTAACCCAACTATTATTCGGTTGAGTTGAGTTGGATTGAAAAATCAATTGAATTGGGTTGAAAAATTTTCAACCCCACCCAAACCCGAAAATATCCACCCCTATCCTTGCGTTTTGCCTAAAAGCATATAGGAGCACATTTGCCCTTTAATTATACCATATCCCCTTGTTATTAATTGACTTTCATCAACTTTAACTATTAATCATGAATTTTGGTCAACTAATGATTTTATCAATGAATAAGATAAAAAATGAACAATTAAATTAAATTGATTAAATTAAAAATTAAAAATGAACCTTCACCATCTATTTGAAAAATGGATGATGGAGATTTTATTTAATTTTGTAATGGTCAGATGACCATATTATCCCTCAATAAGACAAAAAAAAAACTATTACATTTAAAAACAAATAACAGCAAATACAAAAAATAATGATAATAAAAATAAAAACACAAACCAGCGATGGAGCTCTCCAAATCTATCTATCTCTAGATTCCTTTATAGGTCTCCATTGTTGACAACGATCATCGATGATAGAGATCCATCTCTGTCATCTCCATCACGTGATGGAGACAACAAAGGGTCTCCATGCTCAATAGAGACAACAGACTATATTTATATATATATATATATATATATATCACTGATGGTAGTAAAATCACCATTTATATATAGATGATGATTTTATTACTATTAATAACGAACCAATCAAATTCATTTATTACATTTGAATTAAATAGGAAAGAGAATTTATTTTAGAAATGAGAACATAATAAATAAATTTACTTAATTCATCCTAACGTTTTAAAGTTAGGAGACATTGATGGTAAGATTACTATATGTATAGCATATTTTAGTATACCCTTAGGTATGTATAGACAAAAAAATAATAATAAACGTACTTAGAGGTTGTTTGTTTTTTCCACTTAACACTTAATAGTGTTGAATTGCACCTATTAAGATGTTTTCGTTTGTTTTTTAAGTAGTCAAACCACTTAAAACCACCAAAAAACAACTGAAAAAATTAAGTAAGAATTTTTGACTTTTCACTTAATTGTAAATCACTTAATGACATTTAAAGTTTTTATTTCAAATCTATTCTCCCCAAAATAACATAATTTCAAATTTATCCTAACTTTATATTACTCAAATTTTTATTTCTTTTTTATCCTTGATACTTATAAAAAAATATAATTGACAAGTAAAATCTAAATACATATCATCCCAAATTGTCTTAAAATTGAACTAAAATATTTTAATTTACAATTTAAACATTTATTTATTTTTTTAGTTGTTTTCTTAAAATATTAATATATTTAAATATAAATATGGCTAATACTACTATTTTTTTAATCATATTTTAATTATTAATAAAAAATTATTAATATGTACATAAAAAATATTTTAAAATTTATTAAATTATTTATTTTTAAATGTTTGTATTAAATTAATTAAAATTACATAACAACAAATAGTAGAAAGGGTATAAATGTCAACTTACTAATTTTCAGACAATTTTAAATTTAGAAAACAAACAAGTTTACAATATATTCAGAAATAAGGAAAAAAAAAACAAACATGTTATTCAAATTTCAGATTTCAGTCACTATTCAATCTTTAGTCTTCAGCAGCACTGTTCAGCCTTCAAAAAAAAAAAAAAAAAAAAAAACGACCCCTTACATTCTAAAATGTGTGATTGTAATTTAGCGTTATTATCATTTTTCCCCATAACGATTAATGAATCGTCATTTTCTCCTTTATTGATTCAATAAATATCATTTTACCTTTTCTTTTGACTTGAATTAGTACTATTTTCGGAGGGTTTTTTGACCTTTTAAAATTATCAAATGAGAAAATAATTTTTCATCAATTGTCAAAGGAGAAAATGATAATAATTCTTGTAATTGATTATATATGATTACGATTAAGCATGTATGATTACAATCATGAAATACCATCACACATGTTTAATGGTAATCACATATAATAAATTTCAATCACACATTTTAAAATGCAATTACACAATTTTTTTTATCAAGTGAAGTGTATGCTTACCCCAAATATATACTAGAATATATATAATATTAACTATCTCATCCATTCAATAAAGATGTAAACAAAACTTCAGTTGTTACCATCTAATATGGTTGATGATCGAGGGCATTATTCAGTCAGGAAATGACTTGTATTTAAATGGCTTGAATGGCTACAATGCATGTGGTAACTAAAAAAAAAAAGAAAAAACTTTAATTGTTTGTACCTCATTTCACATAAGTAAACATTTTACACATGTGAAATATTGGACGAGAATAGTTGCATTGATTGAAAACATATAAAAAATTATTAAAGATATGTTTGGCCTAAAAAAAGGATGAATTTATTTTTAACCTAAAATATATTTATACTATTTTTTTTAGGAAATCTTTAATAATTTCCACCCAAAAAAAATTATATTGTAAATGTATAAGATTATTATATTTGAAAAATCCTTTTAAAAAAGAATGATTTTATTAAATTAAATTACGATTTCTATTGACAAAAAAGGGTCGATGTGATAGTGTGTCTCTCACACTTACAGTTAAGAATGGGCAAAAAAACCAGAATCAACCCGACCCAACCCGAAAATATCGATTTTTAATATAACTTCAGGTCAAGTAAATTTTGGAGATAGGAAATCAACTATTTTCGATTTCGAGTCGGTTTTGGGTCAACAAAATTGATCTAGCCCAAAATTGATTTTCTTTAAAAATAAAAAAATAAAAAGCTATATACACCTAACATTCACAAGTTGTGAATCACATTCCTAATTGTCGACGTCTGAATTTAACCGATTAGGTTTGTTTATAGCCTAAGCTATAGTTTTGGGTTGTTGTTGTAATATAGTAAGCAAGATAGAAAGCATAGGAGATGAGGTCAAGGAAGAAAAAATGACACCAGAGATTTTTAAGTAATTCAGCCTAAAAAGATGCTTACGTCTACTGTTCACTATCTCACTATTTTAGCAGAGTAACGGCATTCAATATATTGTTCTCTTTTTACAATGGAAGTCCTCCCCTATTTATAGAGAATGGGATGAGCTACAGTAAAACGTAATAAAATAATTATAATAAATCAAAATTGCAATGATGGGTTACATTTAATATGTCTGGATTATATTTAATGCGGTTGAGGGTGTTAAGTTTAATTTTATCAAAGTGTGTTAGACAACTAACCCATGTGGATTAGATGAGATCACCGTAATCCAGGCTGTAATTTCTAATAGGATTGACATACACGACACGCCTTGAGCTGTAATCTACTTGACAGCTTTGACTTTCGTTGACTTATAATTTGAGAAACGTGGCAGAGGCAAACTCTTCAGGAGTTAGAATATTCTATCGAGTTAGCAAGCAAATAAAGCTCTAACAAACTGGCCACCTTAATAGTTACTGATATAGGTCATAAGCGGGCTCTCTAGCGATCAGATGTATTAAACAGTTACCCTCATAGGCGAGCAAATATGCGAGTACGTACTGAAAGGTATGAGCAATCGTGCGAATAGATTGACGAGCAATTGATTAGTCTCATAAACGAGCTCATTCATGAGCTAATAAACGATCGCCAAAGAAAAGCTTATAAGCGATCACATGTGTGAGCAGGACATCGAGCAGATCACCAAGCAGACAGACGAACAAATAAACAAGTAGAGAGATAGACAGAAGAACGACCCTTTTTGGGCTTTCTTGTTGTTGGGCCCACCCTTTGGGCTCCTGCCAGCCCATTTAGTCCGATCGCGAAAATACTCATAACACTAACAAACATTGACTCTTAACACTTTATTTCAGTTTTTTCATACACGGTTCAACCCGTTCATATCATGGACACGTGCTCTTCTTCTTCGAATACTTCATCAATTTCTATTTCTTTTTCCTTGTCTACCTTTCTCTCTACTTCTCGCCATTTTGTCACTCGTACCTAATCTTATTCTTGTTGGCCTCCTCATCGACCTCCTTTCTATTAACCTCATCAAATTCCTCTTCCGTTGATCTCATCCTCATTACAATCCCAATATGACCCTCATTGTCTTAACGACCACTTCTCTTTCCTCAACAACACGTCTTTCACGTCTTCTTCACTGCTGTTTTTTCTTCCTTCTTCGTTGTTTTCGAATCCAGCAGTTGGTTCCTCTTATATGTGTGGACTTAAGCTCTGCTGACTTTGCTTTTCAGAGTCTTCCTTGGAAGACATTTTGTCCTTGATGTTTTGGTTGGCACTTATGTTGGCATGCTTGAAGCTTTCTCTATGTTAGCGCTTGTGTTAGTTTGAAATTGACTAAAACCAATTGGACCGAACTAACCCCAACACTAGTCGATTTGAGTTAATTTTCTCACTAAATTGGGTCAGGTTGGTTTCCGATTTGGAAGACCAAAAATAGTCTATTTCGATTTGATTTTGTCCAAAATTGACCTAATCCAATCAATGTCCACCCCTACCTATAGTGGTGGAGCCTAAATTTAGCTTTTATGTCCAATTTTTTTTTTTCTTTTTTTGAAGTAGCTTTTGAGTCCAAGTTAAAAGTGATTAAAATTGATACAAATCCAAATATTAATATTTGAAAATTATTTATAGAAAAACTAAATGTAATATTATTTAAATTTTATTACAAATAAATGTATAAAATATCTATAACTTTATGAATTGAAAATGAAACTCGTCATATATATATATATATAACTTTACATATATATATATATAAGAAAAAGGATTTAAAAAAAAAAAAGAGTTCTTTGACAAGACTCCATTTATACCGTAACCGAAGAGAATGCTAAGAATATCAAAGTTGCCCAAATAAAACAATCTAAGCATCTTATTCATTATTGACATAACTTTTGGTGTATTGAAGCATGATTAAGGGTGGCGGAAATCCCCAATTCACCCAAAACCTACAAGGCCTCACATGTTTTGGATGGATTTAACGCATCAAAAATTCAAATTTGTGTATTGGGTCAAATTTGAATTAAATACTTTTGACTTATTTTACGATCAAATTGGATTTGAGTCAAACATTTTTTATTTGTCATGATCAGATTACTTGTTTTAGTTTTTTTTTATTAAAAAAATATTACAGTTATTATTTGCATTATTATTAGTGTTATAGGTAATTTTTTAAGTGTTATAATGTTGTGTATATTTTAACGACCTGAGAAAGTAGGCTGGCAAGGCCTAATGATTCAGTCCATAAGTAAAAGTTTAGCAAGTCCAGAAGTTAAGACGTCATCATGAGAGCTCAGGCCGTTGTACCCGAGCTCGCAGCCCGCAGACCAAAAAGCTCACAATATGATTCCTAGTTTATTCACCATCTTCAGCTCGCGACCTGGAGCATGTTTAGCTCGTCAAGCTAATTCAAAGCATCTTTTAAAAGCCTGAAACAACCTAATCCGATAAGAAGTTAATTTACCTATTTTGAAGCAAATCAAATCTCAAGAATCTTGGAATTTGTTTCTGAATTGGTGGAGATAGTTTTGAAAATGTAATTAATATCAAATTATTTACTATTTCAGTTTTATTTAAATTATATCACCTCATTTTATAAATAGAGGTTTAAAATTCATTATAAAGGACACGAGAGAAATAACATACTGTGATTCTACCAAAATCACCAGAGAAATAATCGTAGACGTAGGCATTGTTTTGGCTGAACCACATAAAAATCTTTGTGTATTGTTCTTCCTCTCTACTCTCCCTATTTTCTCCTTTTGTTTTGTGTTATTTATAGATATTGGGCTTCAAAAACTTGATCGACCAATTTTACACGTCGACATATACATTACTATTTTATTCATTCAATTTTTTTTATATAACAATATTGTGTATGAATTTAGGTATACATTAAATTTTAAACGTATATTTGAACTTATATATATATTTAAATTTTATAATATAATTTATTAGAATGTAGAGAAAATTTTTTTACTAGACAGTCATGGCATTATCACTATATTTATAGTTTGAGTTTTTATTAGTACATATTTCGATTTTAAGAAAAAAATGCCCTTGTACATAAAAAAATAAAAATAAAAAACATTTCGTTCCTTGTTCAATAGTGAAGAAACTAGAAAAGAGAGAGAAAGAGAAAGAGGGAAAGAGGGGAGAGAGAGAGAGAGAGGGAGAGACAGACAGACAAATACAAAGACACAGATCGTAGATCCTCCTTCAATCCATGGAATTATATCTTCCATCTTTTGGTTTTCAAACATGAACAGATTAAAATGAATAAACAAAAAAAGAAAAATGCGAACCTTCTAAAACTGAAATAAAAAACATAAAAATAAATAATAACACTAGAATTGAAAACTCTAACCCTCTTACTATAACTCAAACTTGTCTCAAACATCCTAACTGAACTCTAGATATCTTGAACATCGACTTCCTGAATACATAGGAGATCAACTTTCCGAACACATAAGGACGTCAATGTCCTAAACCAGAAAGTCTAGAGTTCGAGATGTCCGAGACATTCAGGACGTCTAGGTGCAAAAAGTCCGAAACGAGTTCGAGTTCAAGATTCTATCATGCGCCCTTCAAAACATCTTTTTCTCTTAAAAAATAATTTCGAGTTCTTATTAAGGAGAGAGAGAGAGAGAGTTTGAAAAAAAAATTAAAATAATAGAGAGAGGGAAGAAGGGTTATGGAATTTCTTTACAAAAAAACGGGGGGGGGAGGGGGAATAAAAGATGGAAGCAAATAATGAGTTTTGTCTCATTCATTAAGGGTATTCCGCTTTTAGATGTCATATAGACTCATGGTGCGTTTACTTCACTTAGAGGAATCAGAATGGGAATCGGAATAATATGAAATCAGAATGAGAATCGGAATGACTTATAATCAGAATGAAGTATCGAAATCAGAATAAGCTGTTTACTTCAACTGCAAGAATCGGAATCGGAATCAGCAATATTCCCATTGAGTTATTTACTTTACTTTGGAATCAGAATGATTAATTATAAATTATAAAAATAATCTTAATTAAATGGATTAATTATAATAGTGTGCAATTTTTTATTATAATATGTAGTTTTATTCTAATATCAAATAAAAAACTATACATTACAATTAAAAAAAAAAACTGCATATTATTTCAATAGTCCACTATGATAATTAAGAAATTGGTGATGAAAAACAAATGGTATACAGTTTTTTATTATAATATGTAATTTATTTTTTAAATAAAGGTATAAGGAACTTTTCGTCTTGGTAAAAGGAATGGGAATGAGATTCCCAAGTAGGTTGGGGGGAATAAGATTTTCATTCCACAACCCTAAATTGATACACGACTCACACTTTCATTCTCATTACGAAATGAATTTTAAGCAAGTAAACACTATCAATCAATCTCATTCTCCATTCTCATTTCTCAATTCATGAAGTAAACACACCCTCAAAGTATTGATTGAGTGTCAATGTCAAAAGTCAAACGGTAATTTGGTACTAAAAACATATATTTTCTCTATGAATGTATTTATACATTTAAGTGATTGTCAAAATTTAAGCATAGTTTTCAAATACATTGTTTGATAAAATATGTATTATTGCACTTCAAATATATATATATATATATATATATATATGTATTATGTTTTCTTTTAAACAAACGGATCACATTGAGTCGTCACCTTTCTCCCAAATGGGTTCGGATTTTAGACAAAAATTTAAAAATTCTGCTCAGATCATTGGTCGGATATGGAACACCCCCATTCAAAACAGGTTTCAAGTTTCGAACTGACTTATCAGGTCCCAATCGGACCCATTACCATCTCTACTTGGAATAGATAATGTGAAATGAACAATAGTGTCACTCAAGAGTTTTATTTATTTATTTATGCAATTACTACTAATAACATTATGATATTTCTTTGGCTGACTATGACACTGCCACAACATATCTAAACAGAATAGATTCTGGATTTACAGGGGAAAACATGACAGATTGTAACATGGTCCTATTTCTTATCTTCCATGAAAATGTTCACAGGTTTGTAATTGGTCAATTTTTAATCTCCTTTTAAAGAAAATAATTGGGTGAGAGACACCAAAGTATCAGACGTGAATGGATGACTTCTTGACTTTTCTTTGGATTCATAAGTTAATTTTATTATTTTGTATTGCCAACAAGCTCTTTTGGTTGTTAAAAAAATGAATAAGTGAATAAGGAGTTATTTTGTTTGTAAACACCATATCATTTTTTTTTTATGATTAATTATAAATTTATTGAAAAGATTTCATGCATAAATTCTAAGCATACAACTACTACAATATTTCACTTTTAGAAATTATATTAATTTTTTTAGTATTAAAACAAATATATATATGTGCAGAGTAGACTATCAAATAAGAGTAAATTGGCTTAAGATAATTATATTAGATATCGATAAGAAACTTGAACAAATTTGAGTTGTCTAATAAAATTCTTTTTGTTTTTCTAACACTTTTTAATAAAATTCTTTGATAATATTCTTATAAGTAACAAAATAAAACCAAATGTAGTGGGGTGTACAAACGATTGATAAGGGTGTGTCAATGTTGTCACTCACGTATAGGCTCCTTTGTTACCACTTGTAGCCCATAGTTTTTAGAGTTTGATCTACGTATGCATCGAACTAGCGGAGCCCAAAAGATCCTCTCAAATCAAATCCAAATAAATAAAATAAAAATAAAGACAAATATCATCTCATTATCGTAGTTATCTGAAGGCTTAAAAGTCCTGTTCTCGTACTATATGTCATTGTATGGGTTGTTCTTATAGCATTAAATCTTGATAGTTACCGATAAAATCCTAAATCCTTATCATTTTATTATTATTATTGAAATTGATCCAGAAAATTATTAGGATTAACCGGAATAAAACACTGATGGTGCGACTGGAAAAATTACTCCTATACAAAATGGATTGACCCATATAGAGGTGAGAGGGAGATTCACGTGAAGGGTGGGAGATGCTCACACAAATTGATGGGGGAAAACATTTTTGTTGGGTGTAAAAACCCATGTTATAAGGCATAATGGGCTGTGGCTTTCACCAACAGCACAGCAGCCCAACTACAAAATTATATCATCAAGTGATTTGCTCTATTGTTATTTAATTTAGATGGACACTCATAATACAAACTTGATTGTGGTATCAATTTTTAAATAATTGCAAGATAATTTTATTTTAATGATCAGTAATCACTTATGACTTGGTAAGATTAAGCAACAGTGTGACCCAATAATTTACTTTCATTAATTGATTAAATAATTAAAAATAAGTCAAAAGTTAATTATGTTAATATCTAACAGTCTGGTGATACCAACTAGTCAACAAAATCAACATCAAATTTCATTCTTCCAAAATGGGACTGTGCATCAAAATTCACAGAAGATAAATAGTGTCTACATAACCTGGAATCAACTCAACCCAGAAAATAAAGAAACAAAGAAGAGAAGATGACGGTTAGGTGTGACAAATAACAGCAAGACAATGCCAGCCAACCGTTCCCGTTACCTTATTAACATCAGCCATTAATGTTTTTAGTCCCTCATGCAATACATTACACAAAAAATTTGAAAAAAAAAAAAAAAAACAGTGTATATCACATAAAATCGTGACCTCTATTATTAAATGCAACAGCCTGTAATTACACTGACTTGGCTTGCCAATTCATGCTAGAATTCGTGAAGAATGGATGGACAATTAATGAGTTGTTGTCATGCACTTCAAATTCAATTTGGATTTCACTTTTTGATTTGTCTTTCTAGATAAGATTACAAATAATCATTCAATAATTTGTGTTCCCATTGGAATTTTGTTCCATTCTTTTTCACCCATTTTTTATTAAGGAAAAATCATCACTATATGTATGTACATGTATATATATGTATATGAATGGTGGCCCTTAGGTACATCGAGGTATGCATACATTTGAAAAATAAAATGTGTGATTCATTATATATGATTATAAGTAAACATGCATGATTATAGTAAGTAAATATGATTACAATCAATAAATATGATAAATATTATCATATATACTTATTATAATTATATTTATTTATTTGTAATTACATAAAATAAATTACAATCACATTTTAGAATGTAGTCGTGTATTTTTTTTATCAAGTGTATGCACACTTTAAGTATATGCATACTCCAAGTATACATTAGAATGTGCTCATACAAATATATATATAATAATTTTTCTATCAATGTCTCATAACTTTAAAAAATTAGGACAAACCAATTAAATTCATCCATTGAATTTGAATTAAATATGAGAGAGAAATTGTTTTACGAAAGCAATGAATAAACTTGATTGATTCGTTCTAACTTTATAAAATTAAGAGATACCGATGGTAAAATCTATAGATATATATATATATATATATATGTTTTTATATATGTTTTTTCAAGCTTATAATTTAATTTTCATCTGAATTTTTATTTGTACAATTTCTTTTTAATATGTGCATATGGTATACGCAATTTAAGTACCCGTTTCCCGTACTAGTAACATACCAAGAGAAATTATCCTATATCACCGACACAATAATTTACTAAGTCTATCTAATCATGAATGCTATCCAATTGTATTGATAAAATCTAATAACGATCAGTTGTTTCAACGATATCACCTTACTGGTAACTTAATTACTGTTTCAAAACACACTACAGCAAACTCCATGGATCTCCAAAAAAGCAAGACAATTTTCATTTTGTTTTATAAAAGAGTTTTTCAAAAAAAAAAAAAAAAAAAATTCAACAAAACACAATCAACCGGTCCCCTAATAATGATTCAACTTCTGCAAATGAAGAGGAGAATGCTACCTCTACTTGCACAGCTGAGCCAGCTAAAGTTACTGATGGATGTTAAGGGGAAAAACCAACCTAAGATATGCAGCAAATTAAATTATATCAAACAACGGGACTAGTAGTCTAGATATGTACAAAAAGTGGTTGAAAGGTTGCATTTGGCAGTGCAACATACATGGGACCTCAACACTAAATACATGAATTAAAGTCTTTTTAACTGTCATTAACACACACTAATGATGACCATCGACCTGTTACCTAACCTCAGCACGAATTTAAGCTTATTGGTTAGGGAAATCACAGGCAGGGTTTCTGCTCACAAGCAATTAAACATGAAAGGGAAATGAAAGAAGTGCATCATAAATTTTTGGATTCTACTGATTTCTGTCAGTTAACATTGAAAATTCAACAACCATGAGATGGGAAAAAATTCCCAGATGGTAACTATACACTGGCCTAGTTCAAAATTTTACAGGATTTTGAAAACATTTGATTGAAAGGCAGGAAAAATGTGAGAGGACAACCATTAGAGAACAATTAAATCTTCAAAATCTAATGAAAAATAAGCAGTTTGTAGTGCGAATGCAACAAGATCTGTATTTAATATTCTATTTCTTCTGTTGTTTTTCCTTGAACAAATCACCCAATTTTGGCCTTCCACGATGAAGAAATTGTATATTGAAGATAAAATGGAAAGAAAATGAAACTAAATATTGGGTGTGAAAGATGAATGAACAACCTTGTTTTGTTGTCTCCCCACAAGCCAAAGCAAAGTCCTCCTTGCAAAAGATGGTGTGTTTGCTAGAGAATCCACACTGGCACAGCTCTGGTTTTCCTCATCACAACCCCCTATTTCACTCCCTCCATTTTCCCACATACCACCAACATTGCCATTCTTTGATTTCGTATCACCATCACCGTCAGCAGCAGCAACGTTTCGAGTCACTGGGAAACGAAACGAAAAAGCCCTCCTGGATGAATCTTCCGGCAAATTTTGCTTCTCCTTCTTACCACCGCGAAGCCAAATTTTCGATATGGAGAAGCTGTCTTTTTTCACCCTTGAACTAGCATTGCCTTTGCTGGTACTAGAAACAGTTTCAATCCCTCTAATTGTGTCAAAGCCGCAGAATCCTCTTCTGGACTCACAATCATATTCAGACATTGCTGGCCTGTAACCAGGCGTCAGCGGCAAAGGTGGCTTCTTGCCGTGCTGCTTCTTAGCCGGGGTTCTAATTGGCACTTGAAGCAGAGAATTATCATCCATTACATACTCAAAAGACCCCATAGAGAAGCACCTTCTAGCATCAATATTTTTGTCACTACTAGTTTCACCACCACCATCCACATTTCTATACTTTCCAAGCTTAACAGGCACAACTTTTTCCCCTGAATCCAGTGCTGGTGCAGCAATTGGATCTTCTTTTGTTAAAATTTCACAGGACTTGTTTGTGCAATCAAAGTGGGCGGATCCCCATTCAGAGTCTCCAATATGACACCCCAGATGAGAACTCGTTCTCAGAACTGAACTGGTCCTGCCCAAAACACTCTCTCTATCAGCAACAATCTCTCTTGAACTCTCACCCCCAGATTCAAGAACAAGAACAACAGGTGAGCAGCTGCTATTTGGAGAGAAATCAGGGAGCAAGCTAGCTCTACATAGAGGGCAGGTGGAGTGAGACAAGAGCCATGTATCTATACACTCCATGTGAAAAGCATGACTACATTTGGGCAACAATCTGAGCTTGTCCTCAGGCTCAAACTCACACAAACAAACAGCACAGTCTAAAGGGGTCTTGAGTCCTATAATGGCCTTGTAATAAAACACAGGTAAAGCGTCTATAAAAGACTGGTCAACACCAGCATCATGGAGGTGAAAGAGCTGCTGCAACTGCCCTTGAAGAGCAGTCACATTGTCAATCTCTTCAGGGTCTCTACTGGGTGGTCTCAATAGAAACCTCACTAGAAGATGAAGCAGACCAGAAACAAAGAATATTATAGCAAGAATTATGATGATAAGCAGTATACTAGGACTCACCTTATCATTCAAACTGAACCCACCATCATCAGAATGAGATGCTGGTGGTGCCTGATAGTGATTACCAATTATATATGGCTCTACTGAAGCAGAAGGAATGCTGTTTTCCATCTTTTTGTCAAAGCTAGGAAATTGATCCTAGAAAAACTCACCAATACTATCAACAACAACCCCCTATAACAAGTGTGTCAAAAAACCTGAGAAGCAGTTTCAAGCTTATAAAGAGGAAGATCAAAACTCAATTTTAACTTGTCTAAATGGAACCTGCAAGTCAAATGCTCACACAAAGCCAAAGGGAGAAAGAGACAGAGAGAATTGAATGTGAATTTAAATGGAAAGACAAAGATGGTATGCAAGAACCAAAGGAGGTGGTATGCGTGAGCTTGCAGAGCAGCAGCGACAACTAATGAATCTACCAAACGGTACAGAAAAATAAATGAGTGAGTTCAAATTCAACCTTACAAGCTCTATAGTGACCAAAGATTTACATAGTCAAAAATCTGATCCACACTTAATGGTAACAAGCCAAAAAAAAAAAAAAAACAAAGAAACAAAATAAAATTATTAAAGTTGTTACACAGGTAACAGGTTTCATCAACCTATGTACAGTGCTATTATCTCTTCTGGGTTTGACTTCAAATAAATATTTTGCATCAACTCCAATGCTCATTTAATTCCCCAGACTTAAAAAAATTTATATTTATATCTTTATTAATAAAATAAAATGTGTGTATATATATATAATTAAAAGGGTAGTTGTATTTTTTTTTAAAAAAAAATGTTTGTTTAGATGTTGTGATCACATTCAGATTCTTGTTTTCAGGTCTTCCAACCGATAAGCAAGTGCCAGAAATCACTCACTCATGTGGTTAGTTAAGGACAAAAAGACAGGTGAATGTTACAAAGTGTGTATAGAAGAATTGAAGAAGAATATTTGGAAAGAGTAGTCGACACAAGAGAAAGCAAAGGATACGGACCTTTTTTTCTGCCGAGTCAAAAGAGAGCAGTTAGTGCCTCAAGTTTCCTGGTCCCCATTATGATTCATGCCCTATCACTACTCAGGATTAGGAACTCACTGTTGTACCCAAAATCTACTAGCCACATGCAATTCGCAATTCCCGTTATAAAATTAAAATGAGTGGTCATATTTCTACCCTTGTAAATTATATGTATACCCTTTTCATCAGTATATAACATTAAAACAATGAAAAGTCTTTAGTTTATAAATAAATGTCAATTAACATCATTTTATTGTTTTTATATTATGTTTGTGTAAGTACAACCCATAATAGTTATTTTGTTATCTAATTAATTTTGTTAAAATTTTAAAATTTCTTTCCCAACAGATAAGGTAAGTATATTATGATTTTCTTCTAATAATAATTAATTTAAAACTTATCATTTTAGAATCAATTTCTTAAGAAGATTTTAAACTATTCTTCGCATTTTACAATTAATTTGTATTCTTTTAAAAAAATTTTGATATTTAAAAAAAAAAAAATCCAATTAATTTAGAGAAGTTAGAATTTGAAATAAAAAGATATCCAGAGTTTTATCCTATTTTAATTTTTGATTGAGTTTAATTTTTGGATTTATATGACCGCATTCAAACAAATTTCTTGTTATTTGATCAATATGTAGATTTTATTTTGGTTCAAAGGATGTATTATATTATAAAGAAAAGAAGTTTGAACTGATGAGTAATTCCTTATGAAGTGTTTGGAGTAAAACAAAGTTTTTGATATATATTTTTATTTATTTTTTATTTTTTTCAAACATGTTTTCCTTTTTTATTTTTTTCTTTTTAAATAAATACAATAATTGTAACATGATTTTGATTCATTCTCTACATTCGACAATTAATTTATTTCCTTGAAAATTATTTGATATTGAAAATTAGTATTTCAAAAAAGTAGTGTAAAGTTTCTCAAATATTTTACCCAAATAATATGATATATAAATTATCAAGATCTTGTAAATCATAATATGATATGATAATTAATAAAATCTTTACAACTTACATGTCATGTTATTTGGGCATAGATTTGGATAAAATTTTTGAAAAATCTAATATTACTTATTTCAAAATCATTTTTAATATTTTGCAATTAATTTATTTCCTTAAAAATTGTATAATATTTGAAATTATTATTTAAAAAAGAAGTTAAAGGTTGGTGAAAATAAAAATGTTTTATCATATACATGAGGAAGTGGTTAACATTTGTGGGTGTAGTTGTAAATTATTTACCTTGTTTAGTAATTTTCTTTAAGAATAATATTATATCTTTAGAAATAGACAATATTGGGTTGTATATTCAATTTTTCAAAAGTGTAAATATCTTTCTCAATTAAAATTTCTAACTCTTTATAAGTATGTGGTTATAGGTAAGGGTGATCATCTGTAACTCAATCAAATATTTTCTATCGAATTAGATTGGGTTAAATCTTAAAAAAACTTAGATAAATTGATTTGGGTTAGATTAAAAATTAAATTAGATTAGGTTGACAAACGCCCACCCTTAATTTAAATCCAAGATTTTATCATTCCTGTGAAAAAACACTTATTAGGGATGAGAATTAATGACAGTGTTTGTAGTGGATTAAATTTTTTATTTATAATTACTAAATCTCTATTTATATTCGTTTTATTTGTAATCAAATTGTTAAGATTATAACAGTTATTAACTGGACTTTAGTATATTGAATTTAACTCAATCAACAAAATCAAATCAAACTATTATTAGGTTGAAAAATTTTTAATTCAACTCACGTTTGGATGGAAGATTTCTAACTCAATGCAATCTGAACTTGAAAACACTTGCCGTTAGTTTGAGGCTTATGGCATCCAAAAATTAATCTACAAGTATAGGATAAAATTTTTTAAAATAATGAAACTTCATGACGAAGGTTGAAATTTGTAATTTTGTTTTTTGAAAATGATATGCCAATAATTTAAGTTTTAAAAATGAAAAAAGAAATACTTTTTATTATTAAATTATATTGGAAGATATAAAACTTAAAAAAATAAAATAAAAATTACTCAGACACATAAAATGCTGAACTCTAGGTTGTTGTAACAAAAGAATTCAATGACATGACCCACATACTGGAATTTCATTTTTTATCTCATTATTTTACCAACTTTAATTTCCTGGATTTTACGTTTCCCTCCTGTGCTGTCTGGCATTTGCGGAGGAATCAGTCAAATCAGTGATGTTCAGAAACACCCAAAAAAAAAAAAAAACGAAACAAAGAGAAAAAGAAACACCCACAAAAAAGATAAAGGGTGGTTCCTCTTGAATTGGTCCTCCGTGCATTGATATTTTAGATTTGATGATTTTTTATTTAAAAAAAAAAAGTAGGTGTTCATCATTTTGTGCTTGCATGGCGCCAAAATTGCAGTTAAATGAGGAAACAGCATTGACAGAGAGTGATGGTGACCTTGCTTGGTATAATTGCCAACTTTGGTTTTCGGTAAAACTTACTCTCTCCTTTAAGGGAAATTTAATTACAAGTGACTTGCCATATTTATTGGGGATTTCATACTAAAGTGACTCAAACATAAGGAATAGATTTTTAAAACTTTGCATTGTATATATTTATATATATTACTAAAAAAAATAATATTAGATTTTTTAAATATTTTATTTAAATTTATATCCAATCAATATAGTACGTGAGTTATCAAAATTTTATAAATTATGAGATAATGTGATAATTAATAAAATCTTGACAATTCATTTATCATATCATTTAGACATAAATTTTAATAAAATTTTTAGGTATAACATTTTATATTTATAGATTAATATTTTTTTTTTCAAATACCAAATATGAGATAGTGATTTGAATAAATTAATGTATATTCAAACATTAATATTACATAATTTAAAATTTGTCTAAAAATTAATAAAAATAATAGTAAGTAATTTATTTATGTGATATAATATATGATATGATGTAATGATTGACATAGAAAAAACAAATTACTTATCACGTTATCAAGTTGATTTTTGAATAAATTTTAAGTTATGTAACATTATCCTTTTATATAAAAGATTGACAAAAAATAGATTGTGAAATATTTTTTGAATTTTTTTTTTTTTTTAGAAAGTGTTTCGTAAAAGTATAGGTTTTTCTAAAGAAAACATCTAAAAATTACTTTTGTGTAAAGCATATGAAATTTAATTATTAGATGATAGTGCTTTTGTAATGAAAGGATTTCAACTATTTTCTTTTTATAAAAAAAAAAAATAAAAAATAAAAAAAAAAAAAAAAGAAAAAAAAAAAGCAGCATTTAAAAACATTTTATTTAATAAAAGTACTTGAAACACGAACCTATAAGAAAAAATACACTTTGTACTGTTTTGACCTTTAGTCTTTGAAAAATGCTTTTTAGTATGTCAAAGCATTCCAAGTCATATTAAACCCACTTTGTAGGCACCTTCTTGTATATTTAACAATATCATGAAATATATAGTTCCTAAAATGTTCAATCAAATGCATTAGATAAAAAAAAAAATGGGTAGTGTATCATATACGCCGTATCAACATCGCAATATGATACATTTAATCTAAGATATCCATTTCTTTTTTTTAAAAAAAAAGAGTTTGTAAAATAACACTAAAAAACTAAACTGAATTTTCTTAGGATTCCGGTGAACTATTATTAATTTGTAGAAAAGCAATAGTTCACAAAAATAGTTAGTAAAAATAGTTCGCGATTTTTGTTAATTATTGTTACTATGCAAACTTACACTAATTCGCAGGAGTGCTAAAAAACTTAATTAAGTTCTTCAATGTTTTTTTTTCTAAACTTGCACTCTTTTTTATGCTATTTGCTGAAATTTTCTTTTTCTTTTTAATTAAATTTCAAGATGTGAACAATTAATCAACTTTATTTTGGTATAAATATCAGATTATAAGTGTAATATATCTCCTTTTATTAGTCAAATTCAGCAACATAAAATTTTTTATTTTATTTTTTTCCCTCATTTTGCCTATCAAAATTAAGTTAAATACATCACATTACATGATACATAAGACATTCATATTCAATTTAAATATAATAAATAAATTTGACTAATTGATCGTAACAATTTAAAGTTAAAATATATTAACCATAAATATATATTTATATATATCCTCCACTTTCTCCAACAATACATGCACCTCATGCCTCAAATTATGTTATATTTAGGACTCCAAAATGTTAAATTCTTGTGCAAAAAATAACATAGAACTTGTGTTATGTTTGTTTATAATATCTCAAAATTGAGGGCATGGAGCACGCTAACCCAGTCATAATGTCTGAATTGTTACTTTTTTGTCAAGCACGCATGCATTGAGTGGCACAAATATTGCAACTTCTTCAACTTCACGAATAAACAACTGACAATGTCAAGAACATTGAAGAAAGTTATAAGAAAATGTGAACAAAAACATCGCCACCAATCTCCAGAACGAACATGTTCTTCCAATGGTCCCCAAGAAATCATTTTTGATATACCAGGCAGCCTTAGTTAATTCATTATTAATTTGTGCCTTAACATGGCTTTGGCATGGTGGAGACGGGAGTTTGGAGCTTTTAAATATCAAATTTGGGTTAATTATTGGAACTGTCATGTCAAATTAATTACACCCAGCTTCCAACCTCAACGTCTATGTATACTGTATAGATATCTCTTGTTGGAAGTCAGTTACAGATTACAAGATTATGTTTCTGCACATACGCAGAATAAAGGAAAAAGAAACAAACAATACAAAAGAAAAACTAAACAACAAATTACATGAAAATTACAATAAACTTCTGAATCTAACTTGATGCAGCCGAGGCCTGTAAGAATTACAGTCTCCTTAAAACGAATTCGCGGTGTATTACTTGCGTTCGTCTCCCAGGATACAGCGGCTGAAACCGTCCGGCGAACCGAGTTGAATCTGATCTCTATCACACTGGAAGCCTAAACTAGAGTTGAAAGTGTAAGAAAACAAAGAAGATTATTTCTCAAAACTCACTCCCTTTCTTCAACTTGGATGTCAATATATAACATTCAACTTTTGGGGAATTAACAACTCTCAATTATGGTCATTCTTTTGACCGTTACAATTCTGATTTTAAAATCAGAATTTACTCACCATAAATTAGAATTATATTCTAACAATTATGATCATTACTCATGGCTCAATTATGGTCATTACTCATGACTGTTACAATTCTGATTTAAAATCAGAATTTAAATGCCTCCATTCAATTCCATCCATTATTTTATTAATGGTTACAAAATTTATTTAAATTAATTTGCCATTAAAATTGATTTGATAACTGAAAATTATTAAGACATGGTTGTTACAATTTTAATTTAAAATCAAAATTTAAACATATCCATTAACTCATAATTCAGTTACAAAATCATTAAACTTTTGATTTGTCAACTGAAAATTATTAAAAACAGTTAATGACAATTTAATTTAAATTGAAACAAAGAATTTGAATGGAAAACAACCCAAATCCCTTTTCATTTTCAAATATGGGATTAATGACCATTCCTTGCATCAAAGAGTGCAATTTGAGATTCAATTTCTCATTCATTTAATCAACCATGAAAATGATTATTTATGACCATTTTCTAACAATCCCCCACATGAATGAAATTGACAGAGGAACCTATAACACAAGGACACGTATGACTTGGTGATAGAGCTCAACGGTCAACATCTGCATAGGATAGGTAGGTGTTTACCTTTGAACCTTCCCTTGTGAGAACATATTTAATTTACTAGCTGATCAGTAGACGTGATGTCCTTGAACTGTTCTGCCGTTTGTGTAAATGTTTATATACTCCACACAGATGTCTTCCTAACACAAATCGGTTCTCATTGTTATGTTCGTTTTGGCCATGAACATATGCCTGGTTCTGTGAAAGTTTCTAAAGAATTAAGCCCCCACAATTCTCTTTAGAAGCGGCCCCACTTCTCTTTCACATAGGTGATCTCTTAATTTAGAGTAACCCGCATTACTCCGCTCGGATTCCCGACGCATAAGGATCATTAAAAGCATAGCTTATCCTAACTCTACGGGTATCACTATCTCATCATAGGAATGGACCAGAGGATAACCTCTATATAGTGATATAACCAAGTCTTTACAATTAGGTTGTCCCATTGAACCTAGATCTTGGGATCTCCAGTCATATAGGTTGGGTTTTCCTTTGTAGTGACTTATTCTTTTATGGGCTTCAGTCCCATCCCCTTAGATGATTTTTCAACCAACTCTCTATTTAACCATTTGGTTAACAGATCCGCAATATTATCCTTTGACCTTACATAATCAACCGAGATAACTCCAGTTGAGAGTAGTTGTCTCACGGTATTATGTCTACGGCGTATATGTCTAGACTTACCGTTATACATATTGCTCTGTGCCCTTCCTATTGCAGACTGACTATCACAGTGAATGCAAATTGCAGGAACTGGCTTTGGCCACATTGGAATATCCTCTAAAAATTGACGTAACCATTCAGCCTCTTCTCCACATTTATCTAATGCAATGAATTCAGATTCCATTGTGGATCTAGCTATACACGTTTGTTTAGAGGATTTCCATGATACGGCTGCACCTGCTAGTGTGAAAACATATCCACTAGTAGATTTAGAATCCTTCATATCAGATATCCAGTTCGCATCACTGTTTCCTTCTAAAACAGTCGGATATCTACCATAGTGCAACAGACAAAGTCATTATCACATATGCACTTATAAAACCAAAAATTAATGGTCTTTTAACCTATTATTAATTCTATTGATTTTGTAGTTACAACGTATTAATCCAATAATTAATACTGCAAATTCAATTCAGAATTAAACATGACTACAATTGCAAATTCAAAAATTAATACTTCAACAGTTACACAATATAATTACCATTTACAATTGCAATTATTCAGATTTATTTCATTCATAAATCTTTCCGATACCACCATAATTGCCACTCAACCTTACAATTATTTCATTCAAATGCATTCAATTGTAAATAATTGTTACAATTGCAATCCAAAACTTATAGTTTCATGAAATAATTAACTTATTAAACCAACATAATTGCAATGGAATCAATTGTAATATTCAGTTACAATTGTCATTCAAAATTTAAATAAAATTATTTATTTCATTCATAACTGAAATGAAATAAATAAGTTATTAATCCAATTCATTATTTCATGAAATCAATTGCAATTATTTGTTTAATTCAAAACCATAAATGAAATAGTTCAAATGAAGTTAATTGCAATCATTCTATCACTATTTCAATACTTAATGGCAATTTATCCAAATTCAGATGAATTTCAATTCCAACGAATGATTTTCGAGCTTCAATTCATTATTCACTCAATAACCATTTTGGATATATAATTTCATCAATTCGATGTTCTCGTAAAGAAGAACACGATTACCTTGATCTTCCAAAACTAAGATCAAATCTCAATCAAAATGGTTCATAAAATTGGACTTTAATGTCTCAATTTCCCAATTATTGACTTAAACAAACATTTTATAAGTCAATTATCACAATTGTTTATTAATAATCAACAAATTGCAATTTGATTTTAGTATTTGAAATAAATCTAAAATCTCAAACTCAATATTTCAGTGATTGTATCAAACTCGAAACAAAATTTTAGTGTTTGACACAAACCTAAAATCTCAACAATAATCCAAAGATTATTTTCAGAGTGTGTATCAAACTCGAAAACAAATATCTCAATGTTTAAAACACACCTAAAATTCAAACCCAATTTCTTTGAGTTAATTTTAAAACCAACCAAGAATCTCAAAATTCTTGTCTTAAATTCAAATCCAACTAATTAGGATCGAATTTTAGTATTTAGTATATAAACACAATCTTTCCAAAATCAATAGTTCAGTTTTTGTACTAAACTCAAACCACAATTTCAGTGTATGTATGAAACCCAGAAACCACAATTCTAGTGTTAAATACAAACCCGAAAACTGAGAATTCTATAATATTTGTCAAACCCAAAATCTGAAATTTTAGTGTTTGAATGAACGAAAACAAATTTATTGAGAAATCAATAATATTTATCAAACCCAAAATCTAAAATCTCAGTATTTGATTGAGTGAAAACAAATTTATTGAGAAACAATGATATTTATCAAACCCGAAATCTAAAATTTCAGTGTTTGAATAAACGAAAACAAATTTCTTAAAAAATAATAATAATATTTATCAAACCCGAAATCTGAAATTTCAGTGTTTGAATAATTTTGTTGGAAAAATTTAAATCAACAAAGTTTTTAAAACATTGTATGAGAAATAAAAATTTTTTCCCAAAAAATTTGTAGATGAATATTTCAGCAGGGGAAATTTTTTTTTTTTTTCTTCTTTTTCCAATGGCCAACAAGAAAATAAGCCAAGGTTTTGAAAACAAGTTAGCACAATCTAGTAATCGTTAGTAGTTAGGAATTCGTTTTAAGATTGTTGGAAGTCAGTTACAGATTACAAGATTATGTTTCTGCACATACGCAGAATAAAGGAAAAAGAAACAAACAATACAAAAGAAAAACTAAACAACAAATTACATGAAAATTACAATAAACTTCTGAATCTAACTTGATGCAGCCGAGGCCTGTAAGAATTACAGTCTCCTTAAAACGAATTCGCGGTGTATTACTTGCGTTCGTCTCCCAGGATACAGCGGCTGAAACCGTCCGGCGAACCGAGTTGAATCTGATCTCTATCACACTGGAAGCCTAAACTAGAGTTGAAAGTGTAAGAAAACAAAGAAGATTATTTCTCAAAACTCACTCCCTTTCTTCAACTTGGATGTCAATATATAACATTCAACTTTTGGGGAATTAACAACTCTCAATTATGGTCATTCTTTTGACCGTTACAATTCTGATTTTAAAATCAGAATTTACTCACCATAAATTAGAATTATATTCTAACAATTATGATCATTACTCATGGCTCAATTATGGTCATTACTCATGACTGTTACAATTCTGATTTAAAATCAGAATTTAAATGCCTCCATTCAATTCCATCCATTATTTTATTAATGGTTACAAAATTTATTTAAATTAATTTGCCATTAAAATTGATTTGATAACTGAAAATTATTAAGACATGGTTGTTACAATTTTAATTTAAAATCAAAATTTAAACATATCCATTAACTCATAATTCAGTTACAAAATCATTAAACTTTTGATTTGTCAACTGAAAATTATTAAAAACAGTTAATGACAATTTAATTTAAATTGAAACAAAGAATTTGAATGGAAAACAACCCAAATCCCTTTTCATTTTCAAATATGGGATTAATGACCATTCCTTGCATCAAAGAGTGCAATTTGAGATTCAATTTCTCATTCATTTAATCAACCATGAAAATGATTATTTATGACCATTTTCTAACATCTCTAACATAAAATAAGACCCAATTAATTTTGAAATTTATTTTTATCTATTACTTCTAAAAGTTCACGTTTATATATAAAGATTCAATTATAGTATATAAGATTGAGGTTACTAAAATTTATATCTTCATGTATAATATGTAAACAAAAGACGAACAGCGAATACAAATTAACAGTCCTTATCATCAATGTTGCAAACAAAATTTATATCTTCAAATATCTCATCTTATCTCAAAAAGTTATAACAACACAATTCAAATGTCTCATGTAATCGTCAAAAAGACATAATAAATAAATAAATAAAAACACAATAAAATGTCCATATAATCCGATAGCAAGTGTCATGTAGCAATCAAAATGGAAAGCGCCAAAGTCCAAACAACTGAAAGGAAGTAAGTAAACAACTAAAAGAAAGTAAGTAAATACCCTAAACATTTGAAAGATTCAACCACTCTTCTTCTCCGTAAAAGTCTCTCACAACTTATTCATTTACCTCATTAAACTCAAAAACAATGTTTTCCTCTTTCTTCTCCTCCTCCTCTTTATCTTTGAATGCAAAATCATCATTATAAAGTTTTCTAGATTGCCTCTTACCAGGCTCTACTTTATCCTCATCATCACTACCTGCAACTGACAAGACCTATTTAGACTCATCTCTTGAGTCTAAGAGGATCCCATGAAAACCAGGGTATTTCTGATTGAAATCTGAATTTACTAAAATTCCATTTAAAAAAAATCATCGTAAATCTCATAATTACTTTGCAAATATAAATTGAACAAATCGAAAATCTAGTTAACTAAAAATAATATACGATGATACAAAAATATTTTTGCATAAAAATAATAATGCATTTTGTAATAACCATGTGATTTTTCTCATAATATACACAAATCTGCAGTAAATACCTAAAAAAAAATTAGTTTTATAAAACAGTGAGTGTTAACGTCAAATGAGTGGATACAACTTTTTAAAAATATTTCTAAACAAAACAAATATATTTCTAGTAATAACAAACATTTTTCAATAATTCATATAAATTTATAACTGAAACAATAAAACTAAAATTAAATATGATCTCATAGTAAAACCGTAAACTTTCTTATAAATCATCTTTGCAACTTTATAAATACAATCTGCATAAAACCTTTATGAAAGTAACAACAAATCATTCCAAATCTACTATGTGAAAAGTAAGTTAGAAAAATTGTTAAATTTGATAAAATATATATATATATATATATATATTCATTCTTACTAAATAATTTACCCAAAGATCTTCAAATAACTCATCAAATATATTTTATAAATAATCTCATATAATTTCAGAAATTCTTTAGCAAATCAATTTCTGTAAAACTGATATTCTGTCAATCTCTTTCTGTATTGATAAAACTTATAATGTATTATCTGTAATATAAAAATCTATATCAACTAGTATCAATAAAAAACTGTCATGCGTGGTAGATATATTCAACACATATGCAAAACAAGAGATAATATCTGTTATACTCGTGTTAGGTGACTCAATAAGTTTTTTAACACCTATCAAATACGTGCTGATCAAATCTAAGACATATATAATCAAATCATAAATCATAATACATAATCAATAAATCAATAAACTAATTAAAATCAATAAACTAATTAAATAATGATATTTTAATAACAATTAAATAAATAAGATCTAAAAGATATAACTGTAAATAATTAATTCAATTTAAATAAATAATCCACTCACCTAACTTTTTTGCTTAAATCTGGATCTAAAATAAATTTTCATCTAATTCCTTATAAACTTGGATTTACTCTAAAATCACATAAGCTAAATTTAGAACTTATAAAAAAAATTAACTAATTTCTAGATTCCAAATTTTATTAAAATAAAAATTACTTATCTGGATAAATCGAACATAGTAATATTCAAATTACTCATATAGAAATTTCCATTATTTTTTTCTCTCTCTCTTCTTCTTCTTTTTCTTATTCTTTTCTTCTTGTCTCTCAACTATGTTTTTTTTCCTTTTGTTTTGTTATACTGATCGGTTGTTTGTGCTTCTAATTGAATATCAATACACACACGAGTGCATACGGGTGCACGCAGACACAAACGTATACATCCAACTATCACACACCTCTCTCCTCAATTCATATCTATCTGATCTCTTTTCTTCAATTGTCTAGCTCATGTCCATTTGTTTTTTTGTAAAAAAAAAAAAAAAAAAAGGGGCAGCGTCTCATATTCCCTCCCTTATTCTCAGCTAAACACTCTATTTTGTCTTTTTTGTTTTTTAGTTTATTTTACTTTATCATATCAACGCCACCCATGTCCTCGTTTCTCCCTCTTTATTTCTTAAGATAATCCACTAACTCTTATCATAATACAATTGCATGACACTTGTCATTTTTATTTAAAATATTGACATTTATCTCTTTCTTTCCTTCACCCTGCACGGCTATCAAAATGTCTAAACTTTTTAACTTATATTTTTGCATTTTAGCCCCCATCTTTTTATATGATCTTTTTCTTTTTACTTCTAAATTTCATGATTTTTTTTTTAAATATCCATTAAACATATATTTATATATATCTTTTTATTTTTAAAATTTAAACCGAATTAAATTAATAATAATAAATTATATTTTAATTAATCTCTTAAATCCAATTGGATTAGATTGTACAACAACAATCCATCCTTATACAACACTAGCATCACCGTCACTTTCTAGTAGAACATCAACATTCTTGTCCTTTCCCCTTTTCTTCTTGTCAGTTAAATTCGCATGGAATTGGGTATGGATTATATTATTTAATTGAGTCACATCCAGTCTATTTCCTTTCTTTGTATGTATCTACATAATATTTAAATTAAATAAATCAATAAATAATTAAAATTTAAAACATTAAAAATAACAAGGTGCTTAACAATTAACACATTATTAATATTATACAAAAACAGCGAAAAAGCCAAAAATTAATGACATTACAAATTTATAATCAAATATTCAAATGTAATAAAAAGGTTATAAATACACTAAAACTTCTGAACTGTGTTATATGTACCATGTTGATTTTGTCTAAACTCTAAACTATGTCTCACCTTGAATTTGTCTTGCATTAGTTATGTACTTTTTTTTTTTTTTGTTGGGAGAATGACATTAGTAATATATACACCATATATGTATAACATATTAACATTATTCTACTAAATCACTATACATTGAAACTATGAAAAATTTAAAATCAAATCTGTCCGTAACTACACAAAAACTATGTCCTCTCTTAGTCCCATTATGATACACTATCAAATTTTATTTTTTATTATTAATTATAAATAAAATAAGGAAAACGTACATTTAAAAAAGTAAAAGAGAAAAAAAAAAAATTAAAGAGTGCAAGTTTAGAACCATTACCAGCCGATGGCGAGAATAATGGAGGCGAACAGCTGTAAACAATTTTATCATATAATGTATAAAATAAATATAAAGTCCAGATAAAATGGGAGAAAGAATTCGAGTTCAAAACCTTTGAGCTCTAATATGGTATCCTTAGCCTTTAAACATAAAAATTATATCTTAAACTAGTAAGTTAGTTAAATCCGTTAATAAAAATAAATATATAATTATATGTTTTAAAATTTAAAGAGTTGAGATTTATCATATAAAGTTAATTAAACTAAAAGCTTTTTCCATATATATAATACATAACAGAATTTATTGAGTGAACTAATTAGTTTTCACTAAGTATCAATCTATAGATTTATGGAGCATTTACTTCACTCGGAGGAATCATAATAGGAATCGAAATGATCTGAAATCGAATGACTTGGAATCAGAATGAAATATCAAAATCAGAATAAGTAATTTATTTCAACGGCAGGAATCAGAATCGGAATCGGAATTAACAGTGTTACTATTGAGCTATTTACTTTACTTTGGAATCAAAATAAATTAACTATAAGTTACAAAAATACTCTTAATTAAATAATGGATTAATTATAATAGTGTACAGTTTTTAATTATAATATGCAGTTTTTTTTTAATATTAAATAAAAAACTGTATATTATAATAAAAAACTATATATTATTTTAATAGTTCACTAACTTGGTGTGTAGTTTTTTATTATAATATGTAAGTTTTTTTTATTTGATATCAAATAAAAAACTGTATATTATAATTAAAAAACTTTATATTATTTTAATTGTCCACTATGATAATTAAGAAATTAGTGATGAAAAACTAATGATATGTAGTTTTTTATTATAATAAGCAGTTTTTTATAATATCAAAAAAATGAGTTTTTTTTTTTTATTTTTTTATTTTTTAAAGAATGGTATAAGAGACTTTTCATCTTGACAAAGAGAATGAGAATGAAATTCTTAAGTGGGTTAAGGGAAATGAGATTCCCATTTCATAACTCCAAATTGATGTAGAGTCAGTACTTTCATTTTCATTAAGAAATGAATTTTAAGTAGGTAAACACTATCAATCAATCTCATTTTTTGTTTCTATATTTCAATTCATGAAGTAAACACACTATTAATATATTTGTTTTAATATACCAAATGCGGGAAAGAACATGTCAAATGTCAACTTCAAAATATCACACATTCATTTATATATGCTCTATCTAGCTAGATCATGAGACCTATAACTAGCCATGCATGCTTGCTTCTCAAAACTCGAACATATATTTTTCTAAAACTTGACTTTGCTCCATAAATGTACAAACGCTAAAAATAGGGTGCCTATAACCAGTAGCCAAATATGCTACCACCAATCATCAAAAATGACAGAGTCAAAGAGAACCCAATTTATACTAATCTCTTTACAAGTTGGTTTTCGGGAAATTTTCGTTTTTCTTCTTCAAGACTTGACCAGCATATTCTTCCAAACAAAAAAAATACTTGACAGCATATGTATTTTAATTTAGTTTTCTTGGCATTTTCCAGTAAGCGTTGACAAATTTAAATTAGGGTTACTTTCCCGAGAAAATGTTGATATTTTACACACACTAAGCCTAAAACATTTGACAATTTAGGGCAACCCTAATTTGTTATAATGTTTTTAGTATGTATACAAAAGCATGTGCACCTATAAATTAATGTAATGGAATATAAAAATGCGCCGTTGGACTGCTTTTTCGTTGTCAACTGAACTCTGTGATCTTCCAGAGGGATAATTGAGAGTACAGAAGGTTTACGAAGTTCTATGTACATTTATTTGAAAATCTTGTTTTTGGGAGAGAACAACGTTCATTGGTTGCCTTATCTTTATGAAAATCAAACCTTGATTTTTGCGAGTCTATGTCATGTTAATGTACATACATGACGACAAAATTAGATTAATTTAATTTAAGGTTTGTAGTCTTATTAAAGAAATCATTTTCATTGCAATTTTTTTTTTTTTTTTTTCTAATAATGATTGAAACCATTCAGAATATAACTGAAACCAATAGTGATAGATGTTGTGACGTGACTCAGGTACTAACTCATAAAAACAGGAGAAACCAATCCACAAAGAAAGACCGAGGGTGAGGGTGGAGGTTGGGATGGTGATTAGGGCGCGACAGTCACAAAGAGTGGGGAAAAAAAACCCACATACTATCGCAGGATGCGCTTGAACCATAACTTTGGAGCTGTATGGGTGGGGGCGACATTTATCACATCAACAACCTCTCTTTGCGCTATTGCAAATGTTCTTATTCTATACGAATTAGATCATATTATAAGACATGTGAGTTCTACATCTACCTATTCAAATTGTAGACTATATAGATTGTAAGTTTGGACCAAAAATGTGAAAGATTTGCATGTGAGACAGTGCGTTATTTGATAGTATATTTATGTAAGGTTAGGTTATATATTTAATTATGACAACAACATTCATTTATTCATCTAGTTTCACTTAAACCAAGTCTTGTCATCTAAATTAAAGTCATTTCTTCTTTTTATTAGAAGAAAATTAATGAAATATTGAATGTTGAAATCATAAATTTAAACAAAAATATTAGGTTGATACCTCAATCCATTTGTTAAAACATTTATGAGATATTTTTATGGAATAATACTATATTTTAAAAAAAATTTATTCAAAATTTTTATCAAAATGATGTGATAAGTTGATTTGTAGTAACTATTAATTGTGAAATACTGTATTGATGATGTAGTAATCATAAATCAATAAATAATATCATTTAGATAATGAACTTAGATAAATTCTTTGACAGTATAATATTACTCTTATAATAATATTATGTAATATATTTTAACATGATTAATGTATATTTTATATTATATTTTCAACATTACTTAGATTGAAAGAAGTCAATTTTGTTTTTCATTAATTACACATCGCTATATAGATATTATAAGATTTTGAACTTGATCGTAAAATACTTTCATGAAACACACCAAATGTGTCCTGCTACTCAATGAGAGAATTTATCTACAAATAATCTTGGGATTGATATTTTATACACTATAAGATAAATATTGTCGACGTGTGAATTTTGTCGATCCAAATTCTTTACTCAGTAACTATAAATAATACGAAACAGAAAAGAAAAAGAAGAATTGGAAGAGGAAGAACACCGTTGTGAAGGGGGGTTTTTACATGATTCGGCTCAAAAAGATATTTATGTTCACAACTGTTTTCTGGTTATTTTGATAGAGAGACAGAATGTTGTTAATTTTTTATTTTTTTTTTTTATAATGAACTTGCACCCTCTATTTATAAATGATGATTCTACAGTATTTATTACAATTGCAATAAGAAATCTATCTACACTGATTACATTTTTAAGACTGATGCCTATCAATGTAAGGTCAAATCCAGTAAAAGCAGGATCTTAATTTTATCTCCATACTGGATAGTTGAGTTTTCCCTTAAATTAGATTGCTACATATCTGGGAAAATCTGTTTAGCGTACACATCAAACCATGAGCTGAATCTCGTTTCGAACTACCTGGAGCTAGATATTGAGTAGCTTTGACTATGGTTGACCAGCGACTTGAGAGCTATAGTTACAAGCAGAAAGCTCATTTTTACAAGCTAGACGATCAGAGGTCAGCGAGCTAAGAGCTCGTTTTTGTGAGCTTTGCATTTGATAAGTTAGATGTTTAATGCGTTGGGCCTTTAGTAAGCTGGGTCTTCGTCTATTAGACCAATTCATTAGATTAGCCTTGAGTTTTTATCAGCCCATTTTTACAGCCCTAAAAATATCCATAACATCAGTCTCCTAGCTTTCAGTGTGATTTACGGACCGGGAGCTAAAGCTTGCTAGTAAAAGCAGACGTGTCACAACTTATCGTACCGCCTTTTCAAACTTTGTCCTCTAATGTGACTTCTCATGTGGCGACTTTTCAGGTAAACCGCGCCACTTTACACGCCTCGTTTTATGTGCATTTAATGTGCACGTCTTTTCAACTGACAGCCCATGATGATAAAATTCTGTATTTCATGCGACATCGTTAGATCTAGGGTGATTAGTGAGCCACCAAATCTAACATTTGGGGTTTCAGTGTCACGTCCATATATAAAATGGAGGTCCAGTCTTCTTCATCCTTACTCTATCATTTTCAATTTCCAAACGTTGCTGATCTCTCATTTTCTTCTCATTTCAAATCTCCGGCATTTCAGAGATCTAAATTCATCAAAGATCAATGTCTTTTCTTCTACTTCACTCTCAGTAAGTCTTCGAAACCATCTCTCAATTTTTAGTTTTTATTTTTAGTTTGCATGTGCTACGCTTTTTCTGGGTTAGGTACAAGTTTGAACATTTCGTATTTAGATTAGTGTTTGTTCTTAATCGCAACTTTTCTTTTCTTCATGATTTGATCTTGCTGGCTAGACCTATACGAGCTGTATGTTGTTTGTGACACCATGCATGCAAATTTTAGAAAAAAGGTATTTGTAAATTGTTAGCTTATAGGTTGTTAAGTTGTAAGTCAAACCCCCCATGAACTTAGCTTAAAATGTGTTTATAACCTGTAGACTTAGAAATCCCTTGTTAGAGTAGGAACTTAGATTTTTAGGGGTGATTTGCATATAGTGACCTAATTGCTTCCTTTCATGTGCAAATGTCTTCAGGTCGCAGACGCCAACCATACAGAATAGAAGATGGTGACAACTCCAGCTCGAAGGAGCTTAACATAGGGAAAGTCCACAGTGCCGAAGAAGCAACCTCTCTGAGTGGTGAGGTTGCCGAGGAATTTGCAACTCGAGCTAGCTCATGATGGTCCATCAGGTCGTTGAACGATAGGCTCGTGAGGTGTTTACTCGCTACACCTCGAAGTTAAAATATGATGAGCTGATAGGAATCACTTTAGAGTACCATCTCTCTAAGGGTTATCGCATCAAGTTACCTTCACTTGGCGACCACACAGCCTATCCTCCCCAAGGGTTCGTGGCTGTCAGCACCCATCATCTTAGGCACCAGCTTAGATTTTCAATCATTGTCTATCTTATTAACCTTCTCAATAGGCTAGAGCTTAACCCTTTTCAATTGATGCCCAACACTTATTTTCAGCTTACCTCGCTGGCCTTGATCTTCAAGAGGAATGCCTTCTTCCTCCAAACCTGAGAATCTGCTACCATCTATATAACATCAAAAGCGTTGCCAAAATGAGAGGGGAAATGCAAGATGGAATTTACTATCTTGCAGCTCGAAAATCGAATTTTAAAGACCTTCTGCCCAAAGAGGATGTAAAGGGTAGTCCAACGTATAAAGATTATAAATTGAGTTGGTTTAACATCTCTTGCCCGTCCCTCAAATATCTTCAGAATTTTAACTTCATCCTTAGTTCAGATAGATAGGACTAACCTTTACGAGTTATTGCACATACATATATTTCATTTCATTTTAATGTTTCTTATTTCACCTCGCAGACGGGATAGGAGACAAGGTAGCCCTCATTGAGGATGAGACTCGTCTTCTCAGGATGCTCGCAGATTAGGGGGAAGGAGGTACAATTTATGCATTTGACGATTAGCTCCTTAGATCCCATCAACTCTCTCATCTTCTAAGCAGCGAGCTTCTTGATAACATGAGGGACATAGGAATTTGAGGTCAGTGAGAGCTCGCCTCTGTTTTCCAAGTTGTTGGTGAAGTATAAACCAGTCCTGCTCCTAAAGAAACTCCAAGTATGGTAAATTTTTCTCTACTCCAGCGCCCTACAGCTTGATCTACTCAGCTCGTAGCTCCTGTAACCATTGCCTCTACTGAGGTGACCACTTTCGAGCCAACTCTAGAATCTTCAAAAGTTCAGGTTCCCACCTCGTAGCAGAAAGTGGTGGAGGTAGAATATGAGCAGGTAAGGGCTCATGTTTGCAAGGATCGAGCTGCTCTAAGTAGAGTGGCAAAAAAGAAGTCAGTGCCCAAGCATTCTCCAGCCAAGCGATCTCGAGCTGAAAAAGGCAAACAGTCTGAGGTCGCAGGAAGAAGGAATGAACCATAGGCCAAGGTGCAACCTACAGGCTTGCCAAGACGGATATACCTTAATGTTGCCCTCGACAACCTTTCTGAAATTATTGGGAATACTTCTAAGAGCTTGGACAAATAGGAGACGCGAGATGAGAGTTTATCTGGTTACACAGCTTGCCACGAGCTGCTAGTAGTTTTAAATATTTTTGCTTTTCCTGCTTCCTTGATTTAAATATTAACCTACTACTTTTCAGATTGTAAATGAAGTAGATGCAGGAGATTACGACCTTCAAGAAGGAACGAGAGAAATTTGAGAGTCGAAAGAAAAAGTTGAAAGACGAGCTCGCGTTCCTGACAATGGAGGCTGAGAAAGCTCGAAGGTAAGAGGAACTCTTTCAGACTAGGTTGAATAATGCTAAGGTGGCTAGACGGGAGGCTGAGGATGCACTTGCTCAAAATGAATGAGCACATACGACCGCGAGGTTACACTACAAAGTCAAGCTCTTCAAGAGAGAAAAAGAGTTGAATAAAGCCAAGAGCGATCTGGTGGAGGTTGTGCACCTGAGCTGAAGCTACTAAAAAAATGATAGAAGAGACCATGCAGCGAGCTGAGGCTGCTAAGAGAGAGGTCGTTTTTGTCAAGGAGGAGATTGCTAAAACTAAGGAGGAAATCGAGGTGTGAGTCACCAAAGCCAAGGAAAAGGTAGAATTAGAGATATCCGGTAACTTCCTCTACACCTTGTTGGTAGCTCATCCAGAGCTGGATTTCTCATGCTTTGGTGAAGAGGCAGTTGTAGAGGTGACAAGATACAAAGAGCAGGTCGCCCAATCCTCAGCTATTCCAAATGCAACCCCTCAGGATGCGGAGCTCCCAGATGCACCTTTACAAGATGAGCCAGCTCAGGTCGCAGTGCCTTCAGATGCAAACTCTCATGACTTAGCTCCCTAATAGCTTGAACCCCATTTTTTTTTTTATAAAAATTTGACTGTTATATGCACCTCGCTTCGCGAGGTCATTTGTAAGGATATTTGGACCTCATTTTGAAGTGTTATTATCATTGCTAAATTGACTTGCTTCAATGTTGTCTTACATCTTTACTATTTCTGCTTTCCTTTCTCTAAGTTTGCATTTCTTGCGAAATGACAAATAACATATTCAATATAAGTAAATGGTAATAAAACCTTATGCGAGCTCGTGAGGTCTCTAACTCCGATGCATCGTAGCTCACAAATTATATTTTCAAAAATTTGAGATACTATATTCGGTAGGTCGTAACCAAATAATACAGAGTGATAGATTACAAGCTATGTGCAGTAGGTCATAATCGATAACATAGAGCGATTAATTACAAGCTATGTAGTAGGTCGGAGCTCAATAACATAGCGTGATTAATTGCGAGCTATGTGCTAGGTCGGAGCTCCGTAACAGCGCAATTGATTGCAAGCTATGCAGTAGGTCGGAGCTCGATAACATAGTGCGATTGATTGCAAGTTGTGTTCAATAGATTGGAACCTTAGCTAACATAGCGCGATTCTTGCAAGCTATGTCCAATAGATTGGAACCTCAAGTAACATAGCGCGATTCTTGCAAGTTATATCTAGTAGTTTGGAGTTCGATCACATAGCATAATTGATTGCAAGCTATATAGTAGATCGGACCCGATAACATAGTACGATTGATTGCAAACTATGTCTAGTAGGTTGGAGCTTGATGACATAGCACAATTGTTTGAAAGCTATGTAGTAGATCGGACCTCGATAACATAGTGCGATTGTTTGCAAGCTATATAGTAGATTGGACCCGATAACATAGCGCGATTGATTGCAAGCTATGTCTAGTAGGTCGAAGCTTTATGACATAGTGCAATTGTTTGCAAACTATACAATAGATCGGACCCGATAACATAATGCTATTGATTGCAAGCTATGTCAAGTAGGTTGGAGCTAGATGACATAGCGCGATTGTTTGCAAGCTATGTAGTAGATCAGATCCGATAATATAACGCGATTAATTGCAAGCTATGTCAAGTAGGTCAGAGCTCGATGACATAACATGATTGTTTGCAAGCTATGTAGTAGATCGGAGCCGATAAAATAGGGCGATTGATTGCAAGCTATGTCCAGTAGGTCGGAGCTCGATGACGTAGCACGATTGTTTGGAAGCTATATAGTAGATCGGACCCGATAACATAGCGCGATTGATTGCAAGTTATGTCTAATAAGTTAGAGCTCGATGACATAGCACGATTGTTTGCAAGCTATGTAGTAGATCGGACCTGATAACATAATACAATTGATTGCAAGCTCTGTCTAGTAGGTCCGAGCTCGATAAGATAGTGCGATTGTTTGCAAGCTATGTAGTAGATCGGACCCAATAATATAGCGCGATTGATTGCAAGCTATGTTCAGTAGGTCGGAGCTTGATGACATAGCACGATTTTTTGTAAGTTATATAGTAGATTGGACTCGCTATGTAACATCTCGATTTTTTTTTTTATTTCCATACGATTCGTACTCATTAATTTAATATTTAAATTCGATAAGTGGGATTGAATTCGAAATTGAGTGAATTAGTCCAATATTAATATATTTCATTCGTTATTTCGGGAATTTAATAAATTTCAGAGATATTTTTCTCAATAACGGTTTTAAGTAGAGATTTAATGGGAACGATAGAAAAATGCTATTAGATAATGAAGTGAGTGCAATTGGAATTGCATTGCATGAGATTTATTAGGGGAACCAATGAGACTTTTTTAAAAATCTAAATGGAATTTAAATTAAATTATTATTTTTTTATTTTTAACAAAAAGATAAAATTATGGATAAGTGTGGGATAGTGGGTGGAAGTATGAGTTGTTAATAGGATCAGATGGGAAGTTGCCAAGTGTTATGTGGAGGTAAAAATGTAAATAAAAGAAAGTTGGGGTCAAGGCATAAATAGAGGAAATTAGATAGTATAAATAGGTGAATTGATTTGAAAAATCTTCATTTTCTTCTTCTTGTTGCCGACATCATTTCTTCTTCTCCTTTTTGTCGTCTCTTCTTCTTTTTTTCTTCAACTTTTAACCCATAAATCTATTCCAAATCATGTCATTCTCATTCTCTACCAACCTAAACCCTTGATTTCATTGAAAACCCATCAAAACTCCAAGTTGATTTTTGCTAGAAAATGGTGTAATTCAAGGTATGTTGTCTTGAGTCTTCGATTTTGTGTAGATAAGAGTTCGAGCATCTCATGAGCATGTACACAAAGTTAGTTTTCCATTTGGAGTTGTTTATTTTGATTTTTATGTTGAATTTTGCTCTTTTGAAATCTTAGGTGAGCGTTTGGGGCGTGTAGCCTTAAAGGAGGCTAAGGAGAAGTAAAAATCTCTCCTTGGAAGTGTGAGGAAGCTCAGAAGCAAGCTTACGAGGTAGATGTACACATATTTGAAAAAATTATGTTTATTAATTTACAATCAATTAAATTCTTTAGAAATTTAGTTAATTTATTTCTTTGAGGTATTAAATGACTTTGAATATTAATTGAGTGTCAATTGTATGCCATTGAATGAGTTTATTTGATGAAAAACGATTTCGAAAATAATTTCAAAAATAAACCCCCATATGGTCGAATTTGGAGGGTAGCATGCTCGATGGGTATTTTTGTCATTTTATGCATATTTATGTATTACTCCAATGATGTTTGAGTGGTTGGTTTGATGACAAGTAAAGTGAAACAAAAATTTTAAAATTTAACACCGCTTGGCCGAATTCTAGTCCTAGGCTAAATCAGGGTATTTTCATCTTTTTGCACTCATTTTTGTGTTAGTTATGTGATGTTTTGGTAGTACGTGTAATGGATTAGAAATTGGAAATGAAAAAAATTTTAGAATTTTCTTTTTCGGGGTTAAATTAAAGCATGAGAAATACGACAAATGTTTTATAAAGAGATTATGTGAAAACTAGTGGCAAAATAATCATTTAAAACGACCATACATGATGTCTTGAAGAAATTTGAAGAATAGATTTAAATATGTATTAAAAAGTTTACGCGATTAAAGTTATATTTAAAAAGTGAAAATTTCGTAATTATGAAAAGTTAAAGGGCCCGTGTAAAACTAGTCACTGGTAGGTGGGGATTGGTAGTTAGCTAGCCAGTATGGTGATTATTAGCAGTACTGCACCGTTATGATTGTTCACAGACGTTGTATGACGGACTTTGAGAGGTACTGAGTGTCCGGTCCCGAAACAGAAACAGATTATGAATTTCGACTTGACAGGTAGTCACCGAGTGTTCAATACCGGGGTCGGTGTTGATTCTGGTGGGTAGCCACCGAGTGGTCAATCCCAGGAGACCCGTTATCGATTCATGGTATCGTGTTAGATTTTACAAAGGACTCTAAGAATTGTAAAAAGGGCAATTTTATCATTATGTGTGAAAATTGAATTTGAAAAGGGTAAGCTCGTAAAAGTGTTTGATAATAGAGTTTTGAAAAGTTTATGTTTTATTGAGAGAGTGAATTTTCTCTCTTGTTTTTCATGAATATGTGATCTTATTAAGCTTTGTTTGTGACGATCAAATTATGATTTATCTCCCACCTTCTCATATATGTCTTGGGAGTGGCATCAATATCTTTATTTTATAATTTTGGTTCTTGATTGAGTTCTAATCATTTGGTGAACGTTCTTTACAACTTTGGTTCTTAATTGACATATAATCAATGTGTCAAAATTCATTTTTATGAACCTATTTTAATCTTTCTTGGGGTTATGTTTCAATTTGGTTATGGGTGTCGTATCGTTATATACGGGGTTCGCATCAGCTAGATATTAAGCAGTTTTGACCATGGTTGACCAATGATTGGAGAGCTGTAGCTACAAGCATAAAACTCGTTTTTACAAGCTGGACGACCCGAGGTCAGCGAGCTGAGAGCTCGTTTCTACGAGCTTTGCGTTTGATAGGCCAGATATTTAATATGTTGGGCTTTTAACGAGTTGAGCCTTCGTTTATTGGGCCAATTTACTTTATCGGTTTTGAGTTTTTACCAGTTTATTTTTGTAGTTCCAAAAATATTCACAACAAATATACTCGCATCTACTTTTACGGTCACCAACTAATGTGCCTTGTTTCTTTTTATAAAAAAGATATCACCCTTGTTAGAGTCAATCATTTGTGCACTTTCAAGAAAATTATAAATGTACTATTCATGAGAAATCGAGAATCTTCATAAAATATTAAATAAAAATTTTATGTTTTTTACGGGAAAAGAAACACACAACGAACTCTATAATTTTGATTTAATAATAGAAAATGCTTAATCAATTTAACAGTATTTCGATTTGAGCCAATATTATAGTGAAAAAAGAAAATCTAAAATTTTTGTATAATTTTGTATATCCTCTTGTGAAAGAGAGAGTAAAAATATTATTATTATCTATGTACTTACTCCATATTTTAATTAAGCAGGACAACTAATCCAATCTAGCATGTTGATTCTTGTTGTAAATTATGTACAAACCAAATCACCCACCAAAACTTCTCACAATATTTGGACATATAAAAATGTTGGCATGCGCCACGGCGCCATCCTCAGTTTCAAAATAGATCTATATTCTATCATTTTATTAATAATTTATCTTTAAAGCTTAAATTGCTTTGATGTCACCAAATCACTAATATTTTAATAGATATATTAATACACTTTAACCTGGATAATAAGTGATAATAAGTAAATTTAAGTGATTTTATTATTGACGCGGACCATCTTTCAATTTCTACGACTAGCTAATTTCTTTTAGAGAAATTATGAAAATAACTTCTTTTTTTTTTTTTTTTTTTAAATTGAAGTTTAAAAGTAACTATTTCTTAAGATTTCATATTTTTACCGAGTGTATTTTTATCCAAAAATAGTTGTTATTGCAAGATTTTGAAAAAATGATTAATGTTCAAACTTGAACCTAAAACAATGGTCATTAATTAAAAAAAATATCCTTTGTTTAGAGAAAAATGTATAATGGGTTAAATTGTTAAAAAAAAAAAAGAGGTCATATGTGCATATAATTAGTGTTAATGAATCAACAATCAGAACAATGACAAATAGAGAATGAAAGTAAACACTAAAGCAGAATAATTTTATTATAAAAATGATTTATACTACAATGAAACAATTACTAATAAAACAAAATAAAAATAATAATAATTAAAACACAGGAAACAAAAAAGTATCAGGATAATGAAATTAAAATACAAGATAATATAGTCTTGCATAATTGCAATGACCTTAAGACAATAATTGCCCTCTACTCTGGTGCTTATAGAATTTTAAGCAACTACCTCCTATAATCCTCTGTTAAGTTCAGAAACCAAAAATTGGATATTCTGAATTCTAAAAAATTTCAATGTGTTTATCAGTTTTGTACTGAATGCGTAAAAATAAAAAATTCTCTTCAAACGACAAAAATGATTTGTTATTTATAAATGTTGAATAAGTGTCTATGAACATATATAACTCTACAAATTAGATACCTATGAACAGATATAACTTTACAGAATGGATACCTATGAATTGACAAACACATTTTTAGTTCAAATTCAAATTTTAAGAATTAAATTTTAAATTAAATTAATCTTTTACTCAAACAACAAAATTTTACAACAATTAGTTCATAATTTCAAGGATGATATTTACTTGAAAAAAAAATTATTATATAGCATATAAATGCAAGTAATTAAGATTATAACTAAATCAAAATGGAAAATATATGCATGATTAAATTAAAGGTACATTATAGCATACACATGTGGTATGCATGCACTTGACAAAAAAAAAAAAAAAAAAAAAAAAGAAAGTGTGTTTGCATTTTAAAATGCATGCTTGTAATTAGGGGTGGACATCTTTAACCCAACCCGACCAACCCAACCCAACCCGATCACTTTTTGTCGGGTTGGGTTGGGTTATATCTTTAAAAAAATTGAGATGAGTTGGGTTGGGTTGGGTTCAAAAATTTTTAACCCAACCCAACCCAACCCGATAAATGTCTATCCCTAATTTTAAATCCAAGTTTTTTTTTTTTTTTTTAAAAAAAGCACATTTGCTAGAGATAAAGATTAAGAATAGTCTATATGGTGGATTAAATCTTTTATTTTTAATAATTGAATATTTACTTGTATTCATTTTATTTGTAAACAAATTGTTAAGACTATAAAAGTTACTAACTAAACTTTTTATGCCTTCGTAGTGGATTAAATCTAACCCGATCAACTTAACATAAATCAACCCGATTATTATTGAGTTGGGTTGGGTTGGGTTGAAAAATTTTTAACCCAACTCATGTTGGGTTGAGAGATTTTCAACCCAACCCAACTCGAACCCGAAAACGCCCACCCCTACTTGTAATTTATTATATGTAATTACAATTAAATATGTGTTATTACGATCAATAAATGTAATCATATTTACTAATTTATTTGATTATGGTTACATTTACTGATTACAGTCATACATATTTAGTTGTAATTATATAAAATAAATTAAAATCATACATTTTAAAATGTAGTCACGCTCATTTTTTGTCAGTATATGTATACCTTAAATATACTCAAGAGCCTCTAAATTAAGAAGTTGCACCACTATCTAATATAATTTGACAATAAAATACGCTCGTCCAATTTAGTAATGTCTCTGCTTTCGAGTTATTTTCACTATAAATGATATTTAAAAAGAATTAAAAAGTCGCACCACAATCGATACTGTATTTAATATATTTTTTTTTACTTAAATCGATCCCAGCCATGCATGCGAGCCTGAGATTTGTATATATACTTGTTTACAGCTAATTCTTCAATGGAGAATCTGCAACGTTGTTTGTCAACTGCCAGAGCATAACAACAATTCACCATCACAATTTGTTGAAACATTTTCTAATTATGTGTCCAAGCACTATTCACCATTACTTAAAAGTTTAAAACCCACAAAGTGACAGCAGAATAGCTCTAAAACAATTTTTTCCAGTTTGTTGACATTTTGACACGTGGCAGAAATCGAAGAATTTACAAGTCTACAAGTCAGCGCCATAGCCTTCAGATTTTGATCTTCACTGGAGATGATGGGTTTGATTCAACGGTTGTTTAAGAAAATCAAATTTGGCGACTTATATTAACTAAGCTGTTTTGAAAATTAAATTAAGCTGAAAATGATAGGTGAGACTTCTAAACACATCAAGCATAACAAATCTCACAATTAAGAGACTTCTTTAAATTATATATTTTTTTTTAAGGAATTGTTCATTAAAATATATAACAGGGAGATGTACGATCAACTTTATTAAATTTTAGGTGTGGAGACAAATTAAATTCTTAAATTCAAACACAAAAGGCATTAAACAATTTATTAATGAATCAAAACCTATAAATTCATAAATTTAAAGAATTTTTTCAATGATTATTTAAAATCAACCAATTTCGCTGTTATTTACCTTGATCTTAACTTAACAAATTTAATAACTGTAAATGGAAAATTGAACCTTGGAATTCCATTTGCTTTGAAGTAAGGTTTTGTTTGAAAGTTTTGATGATTTGATTCCTCTATTAATGTGAGTTTTTCTCTTATTAAGAATTTAGATTGTAATATTCAGTAATTATTACTAATTTTCCATCCATTTTTT